>JAPMOQ010056837.1:14949-39902 GCA_026543055.1 Argiope trifasciata | reverse complement strand
CTTGCATGCTCCTTTTGATGCATACTCTGAAGCATCAGAACATTAATTTTTGCCATTCTGTAACTCTACCATTAATGTTCTGATGCTTCAGAGTATGCATCAAAAGGAGCATGCAAGTTGTAATGGGAATTGATATAAAAAATATATATCCCCAAATTTGAGATAAGAAGTGTTTAAAACCTCTTCGTAGATAGTAAAAGAGCCTGTCTCTTCTCACTTTTAAGCAGTTAGTGACCAATCAGTCATTGCTGAAAAATAATTGGTGATATTTTTTTTTCGCTAACCTTAATTTCTATAAAAGTGCATGGTTTGAAGATACTGTATTTTTGTGTTTTTCTTCTAGTTTTTAAAAATACCCCTTAATCTAAAATATCACTTTGAATATAGATAAATGTGCAAATTTTTGCAATTTTCAATGCATATAGATTCTGCATATTCTGTCATATTTTTTTCCTTGAGAAATTTGCTGAATATCTGAATGCCTTATATGAGGTTGCTTATGTTAACTCTTTTGCCATTAGTACTTCGTTTCTTCAAAATACTGTCTTGGACTCTGAAACGAAATCAAAAGTGTGTGTGTAATCCTACTAAGAATTTTTAAATTTTACGGCATTCAACATCTGATTAAAAATATATAAAAAAAAGACTTTAAAACATTTTTTTTTCATTGCCAGATAGGCGAGGGGAGTACAGAGCAAGATAGCTCTGTGTTTGAATTTTTGTTCATACATTAGCATAGCTAAGAGACTCCCTCAATGGCTATTTGCAGTAATGTATTGTAGCATTTTGTTGTATTAATGAACGCCACAAGGTATATTATAAGTAGTTAGTCTTGTGATGTATATTAATCCTAACTGCATATCAGATGCTGAAATTGCATTTTATTTGCTGTTACTATGGCAAAAGGGTTATGGAGCTACTTTTTTTACCTTTTGAATTTTTTGATTAAAAAATTTATTGCATTAATTTTATTGGTCTGTAGACTAATTTCATTTCCTCTCTATATCATTTTTTTTATTTATGAGAATCCAGTTTGATTTAATAGAAATTTTTCAGAATACAGATTAGAATTTAGATACAACCAATATTGTTGCCTTTTTTTTTGTAGTTAATATTTTTATTCGTGTTTAAGTAATTTTTTTCACATTTGTTTTTTTGTTTTTGTGTTTCTTTCTGCATGCTTTTGTCATTTAATGAACCTATTATTTTTTTTAGTTGAGAGAATATTTTATTCAATTCTTACTATTAGGTCACACTCTCCATATATATATATATATATATATATATATATATATATATATATATATTCTTATTTTCAATCTTTAATAAAATACTTTTTATTCATCCACTCAAGTTGAAATACACTTTTTTTAAACTTGTAGTAGATGATGCATACATTTTTTTGAAATATTAATTAATTAAATTTTTCCAAATAATTTCTAATTGATCGTCAAGCTCTGAGATTACTGATGTGGCACCCAATCATAAATAGTATTAAAAAATAAGTAGGAATTGAATTTTAAAATAATATATATGTTACTTGTTAAATCATAGATATGTTTATACTATATTCTTTGGTGGTAGCTGCTATGATATTTATTCATGTATTTCTGTTGCAATAATGCACTGCACCTTTCCCCATATTGTAACTCATAGTTCCCTGTGCAAAGCTGTTAAACTATATATTTTGATGAAAAAATTATTTTAATATGATCAAGCTATGTGCTATATATTTAGATTTAGATTTTGTAATTGTTTTTTTTTTAAACTAAAATCTGTTGTTAATTATTGGTTTTAAAATGTAATAAATGACATGTGGAATTTCAAAGTATTCTTTATGAATTTTAGATTTTTAACTCTCTTCAGGGGATTTTATAAAATGTGCTCATTTATGATTGCCTATAATATAAATATTTATTTATATCACCTGTGTTATTTCATTATAGTAGTTTGTAGCTACATTTTCTCATTTATCCCCAATAAAATAATTTTTAAATAATTTGTTGATTTCTAATATACATGTATTATATTCCACCTTTCATTATTAAATCGAAGTGGTTAAATTGAAACGATCTATTAAAATATCAAAGCTTTGATATTTACGGACAAATATTTTAATTTAGAAGGAGAAGAAGAGATGTCAAAATCAGCTTTTAATACAAATTGGACAGATAAAAATATGAATCCTAACTTTGCTCAATGAGTTAAAGAAATCTCAAAAGATGTTTGCTGTCTATTGTCTGCTTTGCAAGAAGTTGATAAGCTTAATAAATAAGGGAAAAGAGGCACATCCAGCCAAAAGAGGAAAACATGCAAAATTACGTTCCGTTTCCAGTCATAACTGATATTGGACCACGTCTAAAAGGCATACAGGAGATGACAGCCTAGTCACAAAACATCAAATTTGTTGTCCGAAAATCAACCGATTTTCGTTCCAGAAAAAACATTTAAATCTGCACTTTTATGGGTATTAAAACCTTCGATTCGGACGGATTCAATGACGGGCATATTTTCACATATATTCATGGACAATGAAATAGCTAAATAAAAGATTAGCAATATAAGAGAAAACGAAACTAATTACGGAAACTGAACCAAAAACTATTTCGGATTCGAACAAGACTAAAATTTAAATTTAAAAGGCAATCATAGTATTTAGTGTGCGCGAATGCAGCTACTACTAAAATACTGATGAATCACTTAAATTAGCAATATAAGAGAAAACGAAACTAATTACGGAAACTGAACCAAAAACGTTTTCGGATTCGAGCAAGACTAAATATAAATGTTAGTATGATTGAAACAATTATTGCGTAGGAATCCAAATTAATAAAGAATCCGATCTGAGGACTTTCTCAAGGGTCACCCTCAGACAGGGATTCAAACCAGGGATTTTTTCTGTGAAGGGTCTGACTTTCGTCAAGAAATTGACCCCTCGTGAACCGAAAATCCCAGAATATTGAGGTTTTGGAGATAAATGAGTATCACAACAGAAAAGACATCAAATTTGAACAATTGTAAGTCAAAATCATGGCAACCAAAAAACATGAAACCATAAAATCAAATTTGTCAATACAAGAATGTATAGAGACTACTAACTAAATTAAAATCTTACATATCACATATTTCAAAATAGACTTTATAAAATAAGTCACACTGAAATCCAATAAAAAATCATAAACCTGACAATCAAGAATAAAATCAGAAAAGAAGGTAGAAAAAACATTCACCAAGCTGAAAATGCACCTTCAAATACTAGCTGAGAACGAAAGCGAACATAATAAGAAGTGAAATCCTAGAAAAGTTTTGCCGCGTTAAATGTTAAAAACGCATACCTTGTTCGGTCATATACAACATATGGGAAACGACAGATTCCTGCACTTCTCGGCGAGAAAAGGCCAAAAATACCCGTTTTGAATATTGACCCTATCTCCTGTTCCAACTATCCGATTTTGATGATTTTTGTTCTGTAAGCAGATTAGTATACATATTTCTCCTGCAAGTATTTTTAGTCTATCTTTGTTAGGACCCAAATTATGAAGAACGTCAGTATTAAAAAACCTGACAAAAATTCATTACTACGTATAATCAACACGGAGCATAAAACTCAACAAACTTTATTCTTCAAAATCAAATCTTACACTACTCATTTTACCTTTTTCCAAAAAAAAAAAATAAAAACCATCTGATCACATGACACGCGCAACTGCCGTTACATTTCCGGCTTATTGGCACGTGTGTAAAAAGAAAATAAAGATAAACATTTTCAGTACTTCGTTTTTAACATCCTCTCACCTTTTGATTATGAAGCATAATCAAAACTGTTTTTAGTTTGTAAATACAATCTACAAGTTTAGTCTCTCTGGAACCTTCAGTGTTCTTCCATACTTACTAAATTTCGGTGTGGGTTCGAGGATGGTGGTGTCCTTGAACTGCTTGGATTGTTCGGAATGATCCATTGACTCTAGGCTCTTCAAATATTGAGGACCATCTGAGGTAGCGATCTCCAATGGGTATATCCGTTGTATAGGGCGAAGCAGCTCATTAGTCGATGTCTGTACTCTGACAAGACGAACTTCTCCATCTCTCCCAGGAATCAGCTGTGAAATGCGTCCCAATGGCCAGTCTAGACGTTTTTTGTTATCGACTCCCACCAAAACTATGTCCCCGATTGCAACTTTAATTTTTGACTGTCTTTTCTGTACTCGCTGTATAAGAGTACCTAAATACTCTGATCTAAACCTCTCCCTTAGATGTTTAATTAAGTTCTGTCGGTATTTTATTCTTTTCGTAAGGGATTTGCTATCCACTGCATCAATATCTAGTAATTTGTGTTCTTGAATGTCTTGCAAGAACATAGACCAGTGATGGGGAAACTACGGCCCGCGGAAAAGTTTAATCCGGCCCGTTTAAGAGTGCCGTCGTGAATGTTTGAACGCATTCTTACTTCGTAATGTGACGACCCTCATACTGTGAATTTTCTTCTTGTTAAAGACATTTATAATCAATTTGACGTCTTAGAAAACGAAACGTGGCTTTCTGATTTCGCTTTTTTCACAGACCTCCTCGTACACATGAATCAACTTAATCTCAAATTGCAAGGGAAAAATCAGTTTCTTCACGATATTTGGCAATACCTGAAGAGTTTCAAATTACAGTTATTATTATTTGCTAATCAGATCTCTAAATCTGATTTTTCTCATTTTCCAAGAATACAATCTTTAAAATTCACTATATCAAACAATGAGATTAAAAAATACGAAATTAATTTGAGAAAACTATCTTCAGAATTTGAAAGGAGATTTCAGGACTTTAGAAAAATGGAAACAGAGTTTAGCATTTTTGCGACCCCATTCAGTGTTAATTACGAAGAAGTTGATGATAAATTTCAACTTGAGTTAATAGAACTGAACTGTAATACTCTCCTGAAACAAACTTTTCATACAAGAAAATTACTAGAATTTTATAAAAA
This sequence comes from Argiope trifasciata, assembly GCA_026543055.1. Classification (NCBI taxonomy): domain Eukaryota; kingdom Metazoa; phylum Arthropoda; class Arachnida; order Araneae; family Araneidae; genus Argiope; species Argiope trifasciata. Next base: position 34,930 of record JAPMOQ010056837.1, on the reverse strand, counting down.
TTTAAGTCCAGATAATTTCCCAAATCTAATTACTCATGCAATGAAGATAATGACAATGTTCGGCTCATGTTATATATGCGAACAAATCTTTTCAACAATGAAGCTTAGGAAAACTTCTTTAAGAAACAGAATTACAGATGAGCACCTTTCATCAGTTTTAAGAATTTCTGCTTCGCAAATGGAACCGGACTATGATGAAATTTTGATAAAACAGTTTCAATTTCATTTTTCTCATGCGCCATCAACCAGTAATGACACCAGAAAATAAAGTGATAATACTTCACATCAAGAACTACACTAAATTCATTTTATATTTTGTGCTTATAATTTTCTTACCTTTTGCTTTTTTACTATTAAAATAATAAGTGTATGTAATAATATATGTAGAGATTTAATCAGCGGCCATTTCTGTTAAATATTTAGTACCAATTTGTTGCAATAGATGTCGCTACGGGTATCAAAATATCGCTGAACTTCAATCCAAGACGTGTGACGTCAGAATTTGAGAAAGAGTGAACTGCGCATTCGCTCGCCAGACGTGGACCAGAGAAGGTCGCATTCGCTCTCCAGACGTGGACCAGAGAAGGTCGCATCCTTCGCCGGACGGGGAGAGAGGATGTCATTTTGTTTCGATCATGTATCTTTAAAAAAACGAAACGCCATGAAACAACTCTTAGCGGCATCTATAAGTAATTCCTTTTTACTTTTTTCTTTTCTCTATTGTAAATAGTCCTGTCGTAATTGTAAATGCCTTTTTCTTTACTGTAAATAAATTTCTTTCATGTTCAAAAGCTTCTTTTTTCTTCATTCAGTGACCCTAGACACTGAACTAAATGTGGTTGGATGGGCATTCTGTCCCACCCAATTCCTACATATATGTATATGTTTATAGAACACATAATTTTTTTAACGATTAAGCATTATTCTTTGGCCCACTGCGATTGTCTAGTTATTACAAATGGCCCGTCTTAAAAAAAGTTTCCCCACCACTGACATAGACGGTGATATTGGTTTTACAGCTTCACTTTCAGTAACGTAAGTAAGCGGTCTTGCATTTATGACGCTTTCACAATCAGCTAAGACAGTTAACATTTCTTCATAACTCAAGCTAGCTCTTCCTAGAACTCTTCTTAGTAGATCTTTCAAAATTCTTATGAGGCGCTCCCACCAACCACCCCACCATGCAGCAGTTAGCGGGTTGAACTTCCATTCGATAGCGCTTACAGCTCCTTGTTTTATAATCTGCTTTCAATCCAATTGACTTAGGGCGTTCGCTGCTCCTCCAAAATTTGTACCGTTATCACAATAGACAGTTGAACATCTTCCTCTACGCGAAACAAATCTTCGAAACGCCATTAAGAATGCCTCTGCGGTAGCGGCAGTAACAAGCTCAAAATGTACTGCTCGATATACGGCGCAAGTAAATATTAGCACCCACCTCTTCTTGTTTTCTTTGAGAAAGAGTGGACCAGCCATATCGATCCCGGTAATCTGAAAAACCGCTGCATCTTTTACTCGGTCTTCTGGAAATGGAGGGGTAATCGATTCCAGATTTCTAGAGCTAAACCTCTTACAGTTAATGCAATTTGTCAAGACATGTTTCACAGTTCTTCTTCCATGTAAAATCCAATACTTTTCTCTTAAAATATTCAAAAGTATCTGCACCCCTGCATGACAATTTTTTATATGCGTGTAAACTATTAATCTTTTAATCACTTCATGGTTTGAAGGTAATATAGCAGGTTTCAAAAATGTATCATTATCTTTCCTGTAGGCAATTTTGGTCTTTAATCGTAAGATGCCTTTTTCATCTCTAAATGTTTGCAGAGTTTTACGTCGATCATCATTCTCAGAAGAAAAATACTCATTTTGAATCAATCTTATTAGCTTCTCTTCAGCTTCCTGGTATTCTGATGCACCCAATTCTCCGTATCTTTTTTCCTTTGGTCTCGCACAGTTGTGTTTAAATCGGAGAACCCATGCTATAAGTCTAACAATGCTTTCATATCTGCTAAATTTATGGTATTACCAATCATTATTTTGGCAGATTTCACTATTTGTTAATGTGTATGAGGTTTTCGACTTCTCCTTTTCAATAACATCTTCATCGTAAGAATTATTAACTAAATCTGTAAGATGTTTGTATTCAATTCGATCTTTCATCCATTTAGGACCTTCCCACCATCTTGACGATAGGAATTGTTTTGCTTTAGCACCACGTGATGGCAAATCTGCCGGATTCTTTTCACCAGGCACATGTCTCCAAGACGTGGGATCACTTAGCTTTCTGATCTCGTTTACTCGGTTGCGTACAAATACCGACCAGTTATCGTCTTTCTGTATCCACGCCAACACAGTAGTCGAATCACTCCAATAATATCTCTTGATATTTTCCCATTGTAGAGCTTTTATGACAGAATTTGACAAACGGGTTCCAATAACAGCAGCTAAAAGTTCCATTCTTGGAATCGTGGTTCCTTTCAATGAAGAAACTCTAGATTTAGACGTCAGAAAAAACACTTCGGTTCGATCCTCTTCTTCAATTCTCAGAAATACCACAGCTGCATACGCATCTTGACTACCATCAACGAAAGTATGCAAGGTACAATTACTGACATTTTCTTTAGTTATTTGAACATATCTTGGCACTTCAAGATCTTTCAAGCATGTTAGCTCGTGAAACCATCCTAAAAACTCCTCTCGTAACTCGCATTTAATGTCTTCATCCCAGCTTATTCCCTTTTTCCACGCTTTCTGTAGCATTAATTTCGGACAGAGCATCACTGGGGAGATGAAACCAAATGGATCAAACATTCTGTGAACAATAGATAACATGTTACGTTTAGTAACCTTTTCAGTTTCTACATCATTCATCCGACTCAAATCAATTTTTAAAGTGTCCGAGTCTTTATTCCATAATAAACCCAGAACGTGTGTTTCTACTTTCTCCTTAATTTGACACTGACCAGAATACTCCCATTCTCGAAGTTCAAATCTTCCTTTGGACATAAGAGTTGTTGATTCTTGTATAAATTTTTTCAGTTCTTCTTTGTTATCAACACTGGTAACAACATTATCAACGTAAAAACTTCGAGCCAACTTTTCCCTGAATTTAACGTCATATTCGTCACTTCTTCTAATGTGATAGTCAATCACTGAGGCTAACAGGAAAGGGCTACATGTTAAACCAAAAACTACTCTGGTATGTCGAAAATACTTCAATTTATTTTCCTTTTCGTTCTCCCACCATAAAAACGAAGAAAATCCCTGTCTTCTTCATGAATGCTTATTTGGCAGAAAGCTCTTCTAACGTCTCCAATAACACCAAATTTTCCCTCTCTAAAACGTAACAGAAGGTCAGGCAACAACTCAATCAAATTAGGTCCACATTCCAAGCATTGGTTAAGAGACGGGTGGTTAGGGAGTCGTGATGACCCGTCATATACTGGTCGGATTGGAGTAGTAGCACTACTCGGTTTCAGCACAGGTCGATGAGGCAGATAATTCCCGTAACCATTTATTTCAGTTAGTGGAACTTCTTCTATGATACCCTCTGTGAGCCAACTTGCAAAAATTTCTTCGTATTTAAGATACAAATTCTTGTTCTTAAGTTTCGAGGTAGTGTATTCCAGTCGTCTCTGAGCTAAGTGAAAATTATCAGGTAAAGGTGATTTGTCATCAGCCCAAGGTAAACAAACTTCATAACGCCCGTCGCAATTAATTTTCACTGTCTCTAAAAAATGTTCTTTTGTTTGAAGATCAATTTCTTGCTTGGACTTCTTTTCAATCGGATCATCGATTCCAATCAAGTCTAATCGCCATAAATTAGATAAATCAAGCTCATTCACAAACATGGACGTTACAGTCATCGCCAAATCTGAGCTTTCTTTTGGGGTTTCTTCTTCGGGTACTTTTCCCATTAATGTCCATCCTAAATGGGTTTCAACTGCTACAAGACCAGATTTCAACATTCTTCTTTTCCCAGTTAACATTTTCCCCATGATATCGGCTCCGATAAGTATATCAATAGCAGCAGTGCTATCATTTACGTCAGATAAAATAATATTATGTTCTTCCAGTTCTCTTATCCAAGATCCGTTACAAACTGGCTGAACATCTTCACAAATTTTGTCTTGATCCAATGCATCGAAATTACAAGAGAATTTTTCATCTAAATCCCTTAACCATATTTTGTAGCAGTCATGTGTAATCTGTTTGCTGGAAACACCTCCAAAAAGGGAATGTACTAATTTTTCTTGTCGAAGAGAAGGATAGCCCATTTCTCGTACAACCTTTTTTAAAACGTAAGATCTATGTGATGCGGAATCCAAAAGTAATCTGACGCTTTTCTTTTTATCTCCAGAAACCAGCACGGCCTTTAAAGTCTGTAGAAATACTCTAGTACTACGTTTATTTAAGTTGGACATGCTGACGTCATTTTCAACTTGTGATTTTACTTCATTTTTCTCGGAAGCCTTTTGTGTATCCCTCTTATCGCACATCAATATCACATGCTTTTTAGAACAAACAAAACATCTTAAAGCAGCTCGGCAATTTTTGACTGCGTGCGAGCTACCCAGACAAGCAAAACAGCAGCGTTTTTCTTTAACAATATTTTTCCTTTCTTCTAAACTCATTTTTTGAGCTAAAAAACATTCAGAGCTCTTATGTTTACCATCACAAAATATACATTTCAATACAGCTGTAGTTGATGCTGTCGTCAACAAATTTGCAGCAGTAGGAATGCTGTTATAAAATAACGGATTTTTCTGCCCTTGCTTCTTTTTAAAACCTTGTGTACACTTAGGTTCGTTTAATCCAAAACCCGGCATCGCCAAGTTTATTCGCTCTTCGCCTTCAACTTCCGCTTTTATGAATTGCATTAGATTGTTTAGCCTTTCCTTGGCATCAACAGAAGCAGAAGATGTAGGATGACGATTCCAAGCTTTTAGGAAATCTTCGCTAAAGCAGGATTCTACCATTGGGTATAATATAGAAGCACATTTATCACTTGTGACTCCTAAAGTCTCTAAAGCTCTCAAATGTGATTCCAGTTTATCATATAAAGATGTCATAGAAAACTTCTCATTTTTATGAACCGAAATTACTAGTTTCAGAAGTTCCCTGACGTACACTTCTACTAATAAATCATTTCTACCGAAGCGAGCTTTTAAGCTTTCCACTGCTTTGGCATAATTGGCACTCGTTGGCGGAAAACTTTCCACAATCTCCCGAGCACGAGATCCAGCAACAGTGGCTTGAATTAAATATTGAAATTTGTTTTCAGAAGCTATGTCGCCATCTTTATGAATGTGCTCAAACTGACTCCAAAATGGCAACCAGTCTTTAATACTTCCAGAAAATTTTCGAAACTCTAACTTTGGTAGATGAAATTTGCTCTTAGCGTTATTTTCAGATAGCGGTAAACTTTCACTTACCTCTACTACGTTAGACTGAGCCTGGATTCTTGCCATCTCCAGTTCATACTGTCTCTGTCTTTCCTTTTCTTCCAACTCATACTGTCTTTCCTTTTCTTCCAGCTCATACTGTCTTTCCTTTTCTTCCAGCTCATACTGTCTTTCCTTTTCTTTCAGCTGATACTGTCTTACTTTTTCTTCCTCTCTCTGTTTTCGATCACCAACAGCCGTATTCAAAACAGACGCTACGAAGTCCGGATCCTTTTTGTACTCATCGCTGTTGAGAATTAAATTCTTTAACCCTGAAATAGTAACTTTCTCTGGTATTACTTCACCAAGTTCTTCTGCAATCAGTAAGAGATCTTCTTTTTTGAAAGCTTTAACTGTAGCAAACATTGTAACTAAATAAAATGTCCTGTCGCGGACGCCAAAAAATATTAAAAAACCTGACAAAAATTCATTACTACGTATAATCAACACGGAGCATAAAACTCAACAAACTTTATTCTTCAAAATCAAATCTTACACTACTCATTTTACCTTTTTCCAAAAAAATAAAATAAAAACCATCTGATCACATGACACGCGCAACTGCCGTTACATTTCCGGCTTATTGGCACGTGTGTAAAAAGAAAATAAAGATAAACATTTTCAGTACTTCGTTTTTAACAGTCAGATTCAGCACATCTCGGCGAGAAGTAACGAAATACACCATTCTCAATTTCTGCTATTATATCTACTAAATAGTAATGATATTCGTTCTGTAGTTATAATAATAGGCCCCATTGAGATTCTGAGAGTTTTTTTTACTATATCCTTTTTAGAACCCATCGTATGGGAAACGTCAGATTCCTGCACTTTTCGGCGAGAAAAGGCCAAAAATACCCGTTTTGAATATTGACCCTATCTCTTGTTCTAACTATTCGATTTTGATGATGTTTGTTCTGTAAGCATAATAGTATACCTATTTCTCCTTCTGCAAGTCTTTTTAGTCTATCTTTGTTAGAACCCAAATTATGAAGAACGTCAGATTCGGCACATCTCGGCGAGAAGTAACGAAATACACCATTTTTAATTTCTCCTATTCTATCTACTCAATACTAATGATATTTGTTCTGTAGGTATAAGAATAGGCCCTAATCTGATTCTGAGAGATTTTTTTACTATATCTTAGTTAGAACCAAACATATGGGAAACGTCAGATTCCTGCACTTCTCGGCGAGAAAAGGCCAAAAATACCCGTCTTGAATATTGACATTATATGCTGTTCTAATATTATGGTGTTATATATACATATATATATATATATACTAGCCGCCTTTGGCGACCAGCTGATTCGCCATGAGTAATGGGTTGTAAAAGTTTCAATTAAATATTCATTAGCGTTGAAGTAACTCCGGGCATTGATTGGCCTGAAATTAATATTTTCTTTAAGATGATGGACGGAAAGTTCTAAAAGAACGCGTTTTCCTAATAATATTCTTTAATTTTATAAATCGGTCAGTTTTAATGATTGATTTAGAAGACTGATTGATGTAGCAATTTTTATTTAAACTATTAATAAAAATATATTGTAAAATATGGCTCACAGAGCAAAGTATGAAGAAATCTCAAACTCATTATTCATAAATGCATTGTTTGACTCTTACTACATAAAAAGTAATTATTTACTTTATTTAGATCAAATTAATAGTATTAAACAATATATATGCCTATTAATAATATTTTACAAATTGGCCATTGAAAAGGAATTTAAATGCATATCCTGTATAAATAAAGATAATTTATTCAATTAATGATTTAAATATATCAAACGATAATAGAATCCTTTGCCTTGCATTTTTAAAGAAAATATCACATTTTATATTTATTTCTTCAGATTTAATTTGCGATGATAGTTTTTTTTTATTTTAACTTCCGTCAAAATGATGGCAACACGCTGATAAAACCTAATTTTTTCCCTTTGAAGTGCTCTTGCCATAGAGCTGATATATAATCAGCATCCCAGCTCTATGGCTCTTGCAGATTTTATAGAAACCTTAGCTTTGCATTTATTTTTTAAGAAACTATCACATTTTATAATGAAAAAAAATTGAATTAATGATACAGATATTGCACACGATAATAGAAATATGCCATTAAGTCGGGATTCCAATGCGTATTCTGTCTAAATTCGATCAGGTTTACCGTAAAGAAGATTTATTGAATTAATTATTTAGATATTGCAAACGATCATAGAATCCTTTGCTTTTCATTTATTTTTTTAGAAAATATCCCATTTTATGTTTCTTTTATTTTATCTAGTCACGTGCTAAAAGTTGCATTTCTTTAGATTTATTTGCGATGATAGTTTTTTTGTATTCGAACTTCCGCCATTCTTTTATTTTATCCAGTCACGTGCTAAAAACATGGTTAAAATATTTTTTTAAAAATTCGTTAAAAATAGAAGGTTACGTTATAAATTAAAAACACTAATACAGTTAGAAAGCTAATTTTTTAATCTTTGAATGGATGTAAAATTCATGTTTGTGCGATCATATTTTCGGAAGTTATAGCGGAAAAACGTCCAAATATCGCATAAATTTTAATTAATTCTAATTCAAAAATTCGAAAAAAAGGCACATTCTCGACCTGCAAGATAAACAAATACCAAATTTGGTAGCTGTAGGTCCAACGGTCTGGCCTGTTGAGCGCCAACACACACACACACGCACAGACATTGAGCTTTAATATAAGTATAGATATATATGTATACCAACTTTGAGAATTCAACAAAAATTAAAATATTTTGGAAACCTAAACTTAAAAAATGTTTGAAACGAAACAAATTATGTCAAAATCGAAATTAAAATTCAGTTCTGTATTAAACTACAAAAAGTAAATAAACCTAAAAGTCAAATGAAGTAAAACCTATTAATGAAACAAACCTAAAATGGAATAATTTAGTAAACGAATCGAAACTAAAAGTTATTTCGGATTCGATGAAAATTAAAATTTTAAAAAACCAATCATTGTATTTAGCGAGCGCAAATGCAGCTACTACTAAAATACAGATGAATCTAAATAAATTAGCAATATAAGAGAAAACGAAACTAATTTCGGTAACAGTACTAAAAATAGGAATCGAAACTAAAATTATGCCATATTCGAACAAGAATCTATTGTAGTTTTCAAACAGACACTCAATCTATTTGTTGTAATTTTGATTCTATTGTGTATATTATTTTGTAATTCATGTGTGTGTGTGTGTGTGTGTTGTTTTTCGTTTCTATCTAAGAGAATAAGAGAAACTTTAAGATTCTCATCTAATTTCATTTTTTGTGCCTGGCAAACGTTCGGTAACATTCTAGAAATTAAATGAAAATAAATTTTAAGAAAAAAAGGATACTGAGAAATTGGATTCTATTTCTGTCATAATATAATGTAAATTTCCATCATAGAACATAATGACGTTTCATGCTTCTAAAGAAGAAATTTGAGATAAAGCCTTTAAGGTTTTATATATCATTTCTCAGCGTTTTATGATTTCATTGCAAACGATAAATGCACACGTTATTTAGAAATATATAGTGAACAACAAAATTGAGGTAAACTCGTAAATTTTAGTTAATTTAAAACTCGTAAATTTAAATTTTAAATCCTTTTAGACTTCTTCCCTTTACAGAGTTAATATGGATTTAAAACGGACAAAACCTCTTATTTTAGATACTTAAACTTTTGTTTTACCATCCTATAACTAAAAAATTCCGTACTTAACTAATTTTTTACTGAAAAATTAAGTGATTAGAAGAAATTATAGAAAACCATGCAACAAATCGATCACATTAGATATTTTTTCATTGTTATTGCTTTTAGTTCAGACTTTTCTCTATCCAAAACAGTTTTTTTTTTGGGGGGGAGGGGGGGAGAAGGAAACCTGGCCTCTCATTTAGGGGCACATTTTTTAGCAGAAATGTGTCTTTAATTTCAATTTTAAAAAGCTTTTATTTTGATTTAAAAAATTCTACATGGTATCTCAAAAACTAAAAGAGGTATTTACATAAAATTTCAGAGTGTGCTTTAAATAATATTGGCTATGAAATGAACCAAGATTTTATTGGTTTTGTCAAATATAATTCATTCATTGGTTTTTTTAGCAAAAGTAAGTTGTGAACTTAGAGGAGAAAAATGCATATATACGTATATTTTTACCCATGGCTTTTTTAAAACTCAACATTTTTCTTAGATGTTGGTTCATTTCATTCATCATTCTATTCTATAACTTGTGAACAAAGAAAAACAGGATGGCTGCATTCCATTTTGTGTAGTATGTTGACCGTTTTGGTTCAATTTTAATAAAATTTACTGTAAATTTTCCCATTTCTCAAAATATATTACATTTTCAAATAATTTTGTTGCATTTATAGTATTTTGCATTAAAATTGACAATACATCTAAAAACCCCCATTACTTGTTTGCATCTCAAAAATTTTTCTTAGATTTTGGTTCATTTCATTCATCATTGTATATTATTAGTTCTGTAAAAATTGTTGTATTATAATTTTGTATTGAGTGTTAACGTTTTTGGTTAAATGTCATTAAAATTTCTACAGATTTTGTTTTCCTATTTCTCAAAACACTTTATATTTTCATACAATTTTCTTGTATTTATAACATTTTATATAAAAATTGGCAAAACATCTAAAAACCATCGTTTTAAATAGTTAAAAAAAAACAATTTTTTGAAAATTTAGTCGAATACCTGAAGGCATTGCGTCGCTTAACGGCTCAACTGGTAATTATTACTTTGTTAAAATTTTTATAGTTTTCTGAGAGACTTAATAATAACTATGCTCTTTTTTGCATTAAAAAAACAAATAAAAGTTCATTTAAATTCATTAACAAAATCGAAAAGCCTTCACGAAATTACACATGTCCCAAAACCAAAAAATACAAAAAGAAATCAGATTAACATGTTTATCGTCGTTTTTTAAAAGAATGAATAAAAATATTATATTTCCGCCTTTCCAAGACCACATAAAGAAATCTTATCTCCAAAAAATCTCATCCTCAATAAAGATGTTATGGGGGGAAGGTCAATATTGTATGGGGGTGTTCCTATTATCGGAGGGATGGACAAAAAGAGATCAGCATTCGAAAGAGGAATTTCGAAGTGTTCGCGGGTTGTTTTCGCTTGTTCTCTAGATTGGATGCTAACATGAACTGTCCTCTTCAGATGCCATTTTTGATTCTAAAGACATAAAAAGGACTTTTGTAATCTTTCAAGATTGACATTTGTTATTACTGCTCACAAATTTTTGACTAGAATTTTCTCATAGAATTTTTTTTCATATTATTTCGATATTGTGTTATTAGTTCTATTATTACGGTGTTATTATGGGCCGCGGTGTCCTGGTGGTAAGGTCTCGGCTTCGGAGCCAGAGGGTTTCAGGTTCCATCGAAGAACCGTCGTGTGAGGAAGTCTCTTGCACGTTACATCTGTCAGGCCAAAAGTCCTCCCGCTGGTGTGGTGTGGTGAGGGAGGTGCCAGCTCAGGTGTCTTCCTCGTCGTATGACCTTGGTTCAAAAGGACGAGGTCCGTCCCAAAATAGCTCTCGAGTTTCTTTAAACGGGACGTTAATATAACTAAACCAAAAAAAAAAATTGTGTTATTATAGTTTTTATTATCTTACGAGTGTCATACAAATTTTTCGGCATATTAACTTGAGTCTAGAAACAATTTGAGTGTTTGTTATTTTTTCGATAGGTATCAAAAGTGAAAAATATATAGGTGACAAATAAGTAAAAGTTACAAAGTTTTACCGAAATATTATTTTTTGTGTTGTTCATATCGTCTTTTTCTGATCAGGCGTATGCAAAAAATATTCTTATATTCTATGGTAATATTTTAGTTCTTCTTTAAACAACTTCACAATACCGCAGGCGTTCTGGCACATGGGTAGAGTGTCTTCCTAGTGTTCTCAGCGTCCTGGGTTCGAGTCCCGATTTGGGCATTACTGTTATATCCGTGTGTAGTGTGAATTTAACTCTTGTAAAGAGGGTTGTGTGAGCGAATGTGAAGCGTGATATATCTAAGTCGTAGTCTTCGCTCTAGATGGCGCTACTGAAAAACGAGGGACGCTCGCTTCGTCTTAAATTGCTGACATGTTGGTCGGTTGGCTTGTACAATGCCGTAAGTCACAACAACTCGACTTATTACTGCTGAAAGCTATGATAAATCCTGATATTTTTTGCTTTTAATTACGTTTTTTTAGTGTGAATTTGCAAACGATCACTTTAAATAGTTTTCAAAAAATCCAATTTTTAGAAATTTTTCATTTGAATGTCGTCGGATACCTTAATATGCAAGATGAAAAGAAAAGGCACCAAATTTTGAAGAGCCAAAGAACCTCAACGAATTCTTTCGAAATGGGAAGGGAAGAAAATACTTTCCTCACTTTTCTCAAATCATTGAAATGTCAAATCTTGGGTTCTTTGAGGCCACCAACTTATTTATCCGTTTGTTTTTCTTCGCCGATAATAAGGTTAGCCTTCGTGCATAGAAATAAAAGCAGGACACACGGGATAAAAAGATAAGGATATAAAGACATGTTCAAACTGATTCAAGTTTGGCAACTGAATGGCCAATGTGGAGATTGAATTCCGCCAAGGATCGAACCTGCGACGTTTTCGCAACCGCGTTATATATCCACTAGATAAAAGTGATCCCCGATGTCCAGTAGCTGTGACTGGCTTATTAAGACATAACCACAATAATCCCTTACCTGCGAGACGGACGACCGAAGAGATGAACGATACTTTTAGGGCCAAGTGCTATAGCAAGCGAGGAACGAGTTTTAGTGGCACCAAGCGGTATGTCTAGCGAGGAAGTTGCTCATAGCACGAGGTAACCAATTTGGAATTCCGAAAAGCATCGAACCAGAGATCTTATGATTCGCAGCTTCGTAACATATCCACTAGAAAAAAGTGATCACCGATGTCCAGTGGTTGTTACTGGCTAATTACGATATCACCACACAAGTAATGGTGGTTTAGTCATATTGAGATAATCAAAAGAGGTAATGAAATACCACATAAGTACTTTCTGAGACGTAATAATAATTTTCATTAAATATATGAAACAGTATTAGCAAAACAAACTTCAAATGTTAGGCATCATGTGACACTCTACCAATCACAAAGCGGTTAGAAGTTTTTTATGATGCAGCTTTTTTTATACGATAAAAAATTGTAATGCTACCACTATACTCAATGCCACTACTATACTTCGGTATTTTTCAAATCTTAAAAGCGATACTCAAAAGAAATGAATAAATACCCATACCTTCTGAAAAAGGTTAACATTTGAAGATATTTTTTTAAATGTCAAGCACAATTTGAAAAAAATGACTTCAAAATACTTTATGAACAATTAGTAATCTGATGAACGCTTTTTAAATGTTTAAATGAATAGTTTTTTTTTAATTATTTCATTAACAAATGAATCTTAAATAAATAATAGAAGATGCATATAATATTTGAAATATTCCATGGAATAGCAAATTAAAAAAAAAAAAAAACTTGAAAGATTTTTTTTTTTACTTCAAAAGCAAAAATGAAAAGAAACAATACAACATTCCAGCATTTTTTTTTTCTTTAAAGAACGTAAATACTTTTCTACAATGAAAATGATTTTCTTTTAAAAATATCTCTTAGAAATAGAAATTATTTGCATTCTTGTGTTCGTATTTCTAGACAAACATTTGGGATCACGTCAAAAGAAACGAATTACTTCCGAAGAATATTTGAATTAAAAAAAGAAAAGTTGTGTTTCATTGCGTTGTCGCGCTGATTCAAACAGAGATAAAAGTTTTCTCTCCGCTCATAATTGGTAATTTCGTTGCTCAGAAAATAAATAAATTTTAAAATGTAAACAAATAACCAAGATAGCATTTGCTCTTCCCGCTGTTAAAATGTAACTCTTTTTGCAGATACGCATATGAAATAACTACAAAGTGGAAATTTATAAAAATTCGCGTCTTATGAACTGCAAATGAAAATTAAATTAAGATAGTATAGGATTTTTTAGTAATTATTATTTAAAAGTATCTTTTTTTCAATGCAGTAAAGAGAGCATAATAATTTTTATGAAATGTAACTAAGAATATTTAATGTCAAGAGGTCGTAAATTTCATTAATATCTCTAATATCTGTCGTACATTTCATTAATATCTCTAATACCTGTCGTACATTTCATTAATATCAGCGTTGGGATCTTGTATATTAAAGTCAATATATGACTTTCATATACGACATACCAACGCTGATCTTGACCAAATAGCCAATGTAAAAAGATGCGTACAACTAATTGGAGAAACAATTCAAATGACATAAAATACTATATTTTACGTTCTTTGAATAAATAAATGTGACGCTGAAAAAATAATGAGATTTGAATTTTTATACGGTATGTCTTCTTTAGTAAAATATTTTTGGCACGTCAGCATTTTATCAAAAAAAGCTGGATACTTTTGCAACTTACAAGCTTTGCATATTATTACTTTAAGCCAATCCAAATTAATAGCCGATCGTTGATTTGGTAAATCGACCTTAGAAATTATTTAAAATCGTATAACAATGTAATATTAAAAGCATTGGTTATCAACATACAACTTCAAGTGCTTTAAAGAACATTAAGGAAAAATTATAACAAATATCTAAGAGAACTAACGACTGTATAAAAATTAAAATTTCCTAATTTTCCTCAACAGTATATTCATTCATTCAAACAAACGTAATATATAGCGTCATTTCGAGGTATCCGACTATAATAAAAAAAAACTTTTTAATTGGAATTTTTAAAAATTATTTAAAACTGTGATTTTCAACAGCCAATTATAATATAAAATACTATAAAAAATTATTTGAAAATATAACATATTTTGAGAAATACAAAAATGTGTAGTAAATTTTAAGGAAATTTATCCAAAACGGTGAGTACTCTTCACAAAATGGTAATGCAGCAATTTTATGTTTCTTTATTCACAAGCTATAGAATATAACGATTGAATGAAAGGAACCAAAATCTACAAAATATTTTGAGATTGAAAGAAGATACGTGTAAAAATATATGCATCTATGCGTCTTTTCCATGAATTCACGACTTAATTTTTCTAAAAACACCTACAAAGAAAAACTTATTTCACCAACAATCAAACTTTTAGTTCATTTCATTGTCCATAGCAATTAAAACACACGCTGAAATTTTGTGTAAAAACTGCTATTAATTTTTTAGGTATCATGTTAGCGGTGGTGAATTTTTATGAAAATTAAAGTTTTGAGAAAATAGAAGTGAAAGACAACTATTAGTTGAAAACTTTGTGACCTTGGATGATAGGTTAGACCTTCCTTTTTTCTAGAAAAAAAGCACTGCTTTGGAAAGAGGAATGCCTGAACTACACTGATGGAAAAAAAATCCCAACACTAGGAAGGAGCTGTGCTGGATAAACGAAATTTGGTAGGCGTGTTTATACATCTGAAAGATGACATCAATTGAAATTTCGAGCTATGCGCGTAAGTGCGGCGCTAGTAGCGACACTATGAACATGCAAATGAGGTTTGCTTTAAATAAGCACTGTAAGGTTCGTGATCGTTATTAATAGTTGAGATTTGACGTAGTGGGTTAATGTAAATCAAGGATGCCTCTGAGAAGACGAAGAAGCCATTATCAACAGCTCGCTGAGTTTGAACGAGGTCGTGTTGTAGGGCTACGAGAAGGAGGGTTTTCTTTCCGCGATATTGCTGAAAGACTTGGCAGGAATGTATCCACTGTGCATGAGTATTGGCGGCAGTGGTCAAGGGAAGCCTCAAGAAGACCAGGTTCCGGGCGGCCACGTGGTACTACTGAGAGGGAAGACCGTCGCATTCGGCGTATGGCTGTGGCTAATCGTACTGCGTCTGCAGCTGAAATTCAAGCTGCACCACAGTGACACAACGAACTGTTACAAATCGGTTACTTCAAGGACAGCTCCGAGTCAGACGCCCTGTACAGTGCATTCCACTGACTCCAAACCACTGCCGTTTGCGACAAGAATGGTGTCAAGCTAGAGTTCATTGGAGGACGGAGTGGGGATCTGTTGCGTTTTCTGATGAAAGCCGGTTCGCCCTTGGTCGCAGTGATAGCCCTTTGTTGATTAGAAGGAGGCCAGGTGAACGCCTGCTAGAGACCTGTCTGCAGCCTAGACACACAGGACCTACTCCTGGAGTTATGGTTTGGGGAGCAATTTCGTATGACAGCAGGAGCACTCTCGTGGTTATCCCACGCACACTGACTGCAAATTTGTACGTCAGTCTAGTGATACAACCTGTTGTGCTGCCACTCATGAACAGCATTCAAGGGGGTGTTTTCCAACAGGATAACGCTCGCCCTCATACCGTAATTATAACCCAACATGCCCTTCAGAGTGTCAACATGTTGCCTTGGCCTGCTAGATCACCAGATCTTTCTCAAATCGAGCACGTATGGGACATCATTGGACGACAACTCCAGCGTAATCCACAACCAGCATTAACCGTCCCTGCATTGACCTCCCAAGTGCCACAGGCATGAAACTCCATCCCACAAACTGATATTCGACTTCTGTACGACACAATGCATGCACGTTTGCATTCAAAATTCTGGCGATTACACCGGTTACTAATGTACCAACATTTCACATTTGAAATGGCTCTACCTGTGATCTTGAAACTTTAATAAATTAAATATGTTACCTAGACAAATGTATTCCTAAAATTTCATTACTGAACAATATTTTTTTCTTGGTGTTAGGATTTTTTTTCCATCAGTGTATAAGAAATAACAATGAAAAATAAAATTCACCAATGTGGTCGGTAACTGGTGTTTTTAACTTAGTCGGACAATTTAATAATTTTTTTCATCGGGTGTTTACATCTTTCTCCAGCTTTTTAAAAGTTGATTAATTGAAGATCAAACATCCGTTAACCAGCCATATCCATGAAGCCAAAATTTGGCTCCTTTTAGAACTCAAAAACTGTTAGCAGAACCTCAAAAAAAAGCTTATGTTTATTTTAAGTGTATTTAAAAAGTATTCTTTACTAAAACTTATTTCTTTTATTGGATTAAATATCAGATTTTCGTAAAATGAATTTCAAACTTCCATAAATAATAAACTATATCTTACGCATAAGTTTTTTTATTAGCGTTTTAAAATTCATATTAACACACCGTGTGCGGGTCCATTTCGCTGCGGAATGGTACCGGGCGTTTGGAGCGTCCATTTAGTCATTCAGATCAATCTGAATAGATCAGAAATTATTTAACTTTTTAACCGATGTTTCGTATTTTATATCGAAATATATAAACAAATATAGAGATAGAAACATATAAATAACAACCAAGAACATTCGGCTTCGTTTTTCTGTATATATCGTTATTTTTGTTTCCACGAACAAACCATGTTGTTACACTCACCCGTACTAGTACGTCACTGGCGCTCTGGTATCAGTCGTCACAAAACGTGGATTAATGATTTAGATGTTGCAAACGATTATAGAAACATTTGCTTTGCATTTATTTTTTTAGAAAATATCACATTTTATATTTCTTTTATTTTATGCAGTCACGTGCTAAAAGTTGCATTTCTTTAGACTTGATTCAGGATTATAGTTTTTTTTTTCTTTTGAACTTCCGGCATTGTTTTCTTTTATTTTATCCAGTTACGTTCTCAAAAAAAACATGATTAAAATATTTCTTTAAAAATTCGTTAAAAATAGAAGTTTAAGTTATACTTTAAAACACTGACACCATTAGAAAGCTAATTTTTTTATTTTTAAATGGATGCAAAAAATATGTTTGTGCGATAATATTTTCGGAAGTAATAGCGGATAAACGTCGAAATTTCGCATAAATTTAAATTAATTCAAATTCTAATTAATAATTCGAAAAAAGAGCTCCGAGGTGAACATTCCCGACCCCCAAGGTATACATATACCAAATTTGGTAGCTGTAGGTCCAACGGTCTGGCCTGTAGAGCGCCAACACACACACACATTGAGCTTTATTATAAGTATAGATAAATATTGAAGGAAAAAAATTCTAAACACATACAAAAAAAATATTTTATTCTCTTCTCATGGCACAATTTGATAACAGCATAAAAGTAAGAAACATTTATACAAAACGCAGCATATTATGTACAGATTTCGGCAGTGTGCATCCAAAGCATAATCATATAAGTAATTTAATTCAATACATTTCGCTTGGAAAAATTAGATCTATTTGTTTGATAGCTGTATTATTTTAAAGAACAGCAGGTTATCGAAGATCATTAAAAAACAATATAAAAATAAATATTTGTTAAAAAAATATAAACAACTGTAGAAATGAGCTGGCATTTCGCTACTTAAAATCTTACATTCAAACATTTCATACATTTGTGTCTTTAATTTGATTTAATAATTATTAACATGTCATGAGTAATGTGTTTAAAGTATATATAATATATACATATAACATTTGTTTTCTATTTATAATAGTTATTTAAAATGCAACCATAAAAAAATAGCATTATACAAAATCTTTTTAAAAGTTCATTTTTTTAAGATAAACTAAATTGTAAAATATAAAACAGTGAATTTCTTCACAGTTAATTAAATATTATTATCATTTTTGAAAATCTTAAACAGTAACATTTATAGTTATTTTCTTCTTGAACTTACGAATTTATGTTGTAAATAAAAATAAAAAAATGGCACGTTTCCAAACATGCAGAAATTTTTTTAAACTAATTAATTTTTAAAATATTAGGAGTTAAAATAAAAATGAAAGTTTTCTACAGATATTATATATATATATATATATATATATAACAGAAATTTAATGGGGAAAAAAATAATAGAAATGAGTTGTTGAAAAGATATACAATTTAATTGGGTCAGAAATTAAAATTTCATATAAGAAAAAAAAAACCGGATAAATGCGTCTAACTCTATACTAGAAACAGAATGGTATGTCCTTGACTTAAAAATATTTTAATAGCAATATCTATATTAGTGTTTTTAAGATGAAATATAAAATCCTCATCTGTCAAAATGTAATTATTATATTATAGTTATTTTTAAACTAGAGAAGCAAAATTTAAATGATGTCGCAGTTGGTGCAAATTCTAATAAATATATTTGCTATGAAATAAATTTAAAGGCATAAATATCAGACTTAAAATTAAAATTACATAAAAGTAAAATAATGCCACAGTTTTAAGATACTTTGTAAAGATTTAACAAAGAATAAAATTAAAATATCAACATAATTTAACAATTAAAATATCAACACAATATAACAATTAAAATATTAACACAATTTAACAATTAAAATATTGACACAATTTAACAATATTATATCTAAAAAACATGGCAAGACAAATTCTTACATACATCTGATATTAGTAAGAAAAATTGCAAAACCATTTTATAAACGATTGTTCATAAATCATATGAACATATAATTTTCAAATCTGATAAATAAAACATTAATTTTAAAAAAATCACTCATGAAATTTGCTCAAATATTAACTTAAAATCAAAAAAAATCTCGATATCAATCCATTATTCTCTTTAAAATGTTTAAGATGGAATTTAATACTACAACAAATACATCAAAGTTATCTGAAGACCAGACTTCGGGGATTCGTTAGCCATTGTTGAGTTGGGAAACAAGATTGTTTGCACAAGATGGCCGTCCCATAGTTTGATGCACTTAGAGGCAGATAGAAATGACGGCTTCTCAAATGTGTTACCTTCGTTTGTCCTTCTAATGGTATGAACTGCTGATTCATGTTTTGAATCAAGAATATCACATGTTTGCTCGCCCAAAAGTCGAAAAAGCTGTTGTGAGAAACACGATATGAAAGATTTTATTTAAAGAAATGGAGGCAAATATTGAAATAAATAACAATTTCTCTAAAAATCTCACAAAAATGTTACATGTAGAAAATATATTTGGTTTAAAAGTTCATATTAATAATTTATGAAATTTGCAAGATAATAAAAACCAAGTAGGAACAAATAAATTCTGCAATAACTGAACAAAATCAAGTAGATAGCAAGATTAAAGTAATACACAAATTCTGAAATACCGATTTAACTTGTCTACACTTATTATTAATTTTTTAAAAATGACATATTTGAAACATTATTTGATAATTTTTTGAGAAAATTTCATTTTTATAGATTTTATAATAATTTAAAATGAGCTTTATTTAAATTAATAAAAGTAATACAGTATAAAAGAGCAGTTTTTAAAATTTTAAATTATTATAAAGGAATAAAATTTAAGATAAAGAGACGCATTCTTTTTATAAAAAGTAAAATAAAATTCTAAACAGAAAAAAAATTAATGTGAATTCAGTAGTATTTTAAATAATATATAAAATAAATACAACCAATATAGCAATACAAGAAATACTGAGGTTAAAACCAACAATATATTTATAAATATTATTGCAAACTATTAAATTCGTTAATAAGAATAATATTTTTTTACTTAACTAATCTTCAAACTTTCCATT
>JAPMOQ010056821.1:243620-319967 GCA_026543055.1 Argiope trifasciata | reverse complement strand
TATATATATATATATATGTAGATAGATAGATAGATATAGATATAAAATTTTATTTATAATTTAATTTTTAATCTCATGTTAAAATTTATTAGTATATGCTTATCGTGGAGCTTGAATAACATTAGTTATATTTGCGTCGCGTTTCAAAGCAGCGTTTGACATTGGCAACAACTTGAGATGGCACATATTCCCCAAGCTTACACACCAAGTTGAGGAAGTTTTATTTACGCTAGGGTTACTTGGTGAAATTGGATATCGAACTTTAAGCCTTCTGGCTCCTATACCGAGCCCTTACTACCAGGCCACAGCTGCACGCAGACATACTATGGAATATTACATTATTTTTTTTTGACAATTTTATTACAAAGAAGAATTCACTCATCATATTTAACATTCAATGAATTAAACAAATTATTCAATAATTAATATAAACAAATAATAAAAATATCTCATCTGCTGTATAAAATTTTTCGAAATTTCAAGATTCTATATCAGGAAAAAATTATAAAATCATTTGTAAAATTCAACTCTTATAAGCTTAGAATAAGGGTTGATGGAGGAAGATACTTAAAAAGCTTGATTAAGAAATTTTGCTTCTAATTAAAGCTAAAAATACATTCGCCATATTGCGAAAGATCTGATATTCTGAATTTAAGATATTTTTTATACATTTCAAGTCATCATTTTAAATTGTGTAACTTATTCTTGCAGTAAGTTTTCAAACAACAAATGGCTATAAATGAATGTTGGTCGTGACATGAGTCATATATTCATTGCAATAAAGTAAAACTATTCGTATGGATTATTTACAAGAATCTTAAGCCCTAATGAAAGTATGATTAAAACTTTCAAAGCTTTTCAAACTTCATTATATAAATTGAAATAGGATATGATAAGTTCTAAGTTAAGTTAATTGGAAAAAAATAATCGTCGTTTAAACATAAACATATCTTTTTTTTAACTTTAAGACCGTTAGGGAAAAAATCGTCTTTACTTTTTTGAGATAGGAATATCCTCATTACTTCTTTTTTTCTCAAACAGTTTTAATTTTTTATAATGAGTTTGATTTCAAAATAAAATTATTAAAATATATTTTTATTAGTTAAAATACTCTCAATTACAGATAAGAACACCGAAATTTAAAATGTAGAAGTTTTTAGAGCTAACAATGGAAAATATTATTATACATTAGAACTCAGCGCATGATGTATTAGAGCCTCAAGCTTAAACAATTCAATTTTTCAACAATTTAGAAAAATGAATCTGACCTACAGAATTAAAAAAATCAAATCCTGCCTGACAGATCGTATATTCAAATTTTAAATGTTTGTTTCACGTTTTTACTTCTATTTCTTATTGGAATTCAATGCGAAAAATAATCAAGGAAATATGATACCTGGTTCGCCATTTGTCTTGAGCGTATTACAATTCAAAAATGTTTTAATCAATTTTCTAGAAATTCATAAAGCAAATATTATATGCAAATGTTGTAAATATTCATTTCCTCTACTTAAATTGGATTTCCATAATATTAAGTTTTTATACAATAATGAAAGGCATTGAATTTAGTAAAACATTTAATGTATGAACTAATTGCTGCTTGCCTGCTACTATTTGTTATGTAAAAAATTTCTGTTTATTTGTATTTGTATATATACTTTGCATTTGTTTGCTATGTTTTTTATATAAAAAAGAGAAAAATGTCTAAGTCTTTTAGTTTAAAATCATTCGGAAAATGGTATACTGATATATGATAAATATTGCTGAAAAACTGAAAAGTTTATAGAAAATTATACAGCATTGAAACTAATGCCAATGTAAATCTCATAAACGTAAGATTATTATATTAAATGTTATTTCATGAATAAAAAATTGATTCAAACTCATGTATTTTAATGCATGCAAACTAGAATCATTACAAATATTTTGAATGTTAAAATGGTGTAAAAGCAGTGAGGTGACTTGTTTGGAAATTTTATAGGATAAAACTCAAAAATCTTTTAATCCACTCTACTACTTCCCTCAGTTCAGGTATAATTTTTTAATAACTCAGTTGATCCTTTTAATTATTATTATACAATTTATGTTTAAGTTCATTACAGCTTATAAAAAATGTGAAATTATGTAAGGTTTAAACAGTAAAAGGACATTCTATATAATTTTAGTAACTGTCTTTTAACTATATAAAGTGTCTCTTATTTTTTTATGACAACTAATGTTAGTGATGGTATGAGAGTTTTTATCTGAATAAACAATAAATCTATTTAGATTGTGTTATACTCATTAAAGTCAATCATAAACATCTCTACATTCAACTAAAGGCTTTATAAAATCAAAAGCACTTTAAATATTTTTCAGCAGAATGAAATTAGAAAGAAACTTTATTGATAAATTTTGCTTAGTATTCATTTTGACTGCTTTGAAGAAAATATTCTTCCAGATTCCACTTAAGTATTCTTGTTTATTATAATAAAAATTGAAAATTGAAATCTTTTAGGAATTATTATTAAAAATCTAAGAGAATCCAAACAATATTTTTAATCTAAATATCGTAATAGAAACAAAATAACAAGAAGCAAATTGTTTTTTTTTCTCTGTTTCATAAAGTACATAAATTTCATAAAAGATTTACTCTCCTAAATAAACATCAATCCCATCAACTTAGGATTATTAAATTCAATATTATTATTCCATGAATAATAAGTACATTTTAATCTAATGCAAACTAGAGTTGTTTACTTTTCATTAAATCCACTTCTTTCTTGGGATCTGTAAATGAAATGATTTAAATTTAATGAAATTTTAATTTCTAATTGCACTTGGAAAAAGATTTGATTAAAAAAACAACCGATTTCTTCCTATAATTAATAATTTTTGATGTCTAATCACTCATAATATCCCTGTTACATTAATAATAATCGTTCAGAATAATATTTACTTTTAAAATTCAATTACCAAGGAAATGAACACAGCATTAAAAAATTATTTGTTATTAAAAAATTGTAGCATTATTTTATATAAAATGTAGAAAACTTAAAGTTTTAACGATGCTTTTTGGAAGAAAATGGTAAAATAACATACTATGGAATTTTTTTTACTGGAAAAGGAATGGGTGAAAGTTTAATTTAACTCTCTAACAAAATAACATTTAAAGTTTGAATTCGTAAAAAAAAATAGTTGTCAAAGTTGTTAATTTTTTTGTTTTATACGTAATTCTTCATTTTTAATAAGAAATGAAACAAACTAGATAAAGTAAGTACGAACAAAAGCAAAAAAAAAAAAAGTGAATTATATGAATAATAGGCTATTTTTGCATTAATTTCATTTCCTGTTGCCATTTACAAGAACATTTTAAAGCAATATAGGCAGATAAAAAGGAATTATTTTACTCGAATGATTTTTTAAACTCAAATAACAATGTTTAGATCATTTTTGGAAAGTCAATCGCTTTGAAAAATATATTTATATAATTTAATATGTTTGTATTTATTGTATCATATTTTTCATTGTATCATATAAATAATATGTATTTTAACATCACAAATAATGTTTTATTGAAAATTTTTTTTCAGATCGAAGAAACATTGCATATGATCTAAAATGATTCAAAACTATCTAAAGACGAAGATTTCATCTTATTAAATTGCAATCCAGAAACTTATAGAATAATAATAAATGTGTGGCATGGAAATATATTTTAGCTGCAGAACAGATAGCTAGAAAGTTTCAAAAATTCATGAAAAATACAAGTCATTTCATTTTAGCATTAGAACAGATATCTATTCAACAAGAAATTAACTTTTTTTTTTAATTATTGTAAAATGATAAAGAATATGTTTCAATTGTGAATTAAAATACTAAAGTTGTATCATTTTTTAATGAAATAATTAAAGTATGTAGCAAAAAATGAAAGTAAAAAAATCTAAGAGTGGAAAGAAACGATTGCTTTTTTTCTTTTAAAACCTTTCTTGTCTTCAACCTTTATAACTTTTCTTGTCTTAAATATTTATTTTTTTAATTGAATATCTAAAATATCTATTTTTAACTTTTACAAGCTACACTACTTGAATTATGTTAAATATTTATACTTTTTGAAAAGATATTTTACATTACACAAATTGGGAATTACTTCAACTTTTAATTCCCTTTATTTTTAAGCCACGAAACTGAATTATCGAGACTTCGAAACCTGGTCTCCTCTTCGGGACCGGCGGACTCTAGATTTGGAATCCGTTTCGACTGAAAAACTGTCGTGTAAATGTGTATGGTGCACGTTATCACTGTTGAGGCCAAATGTCTTCCATTAGTGTGGATGCGGATGTTTGGTGAGAAGTGCTAGCTCATGTTGTCCTCGTTATCTGTTCACGGTTCTAAATTACTAGAACAGTAAAAAAATAGCACCATTGTTGCTTCAGCCATTTCCCTGTATTACCCGTACTCCGTTTGGACACGGTTTTCGAACCTTTACTGATTTGTCAGCTCTCCGCAAGGGTAATCTGATTTCTATTTCGCTTTCACTGTTTCGGTCTTATCTTTTCTATTTTTAGTAACACATTATTTGTAAACATGGCAATACTTGTCTACTAAATGATAGTTTACAGTCTATTATGTTTTCTACTTTGATTTTTTCAAAAACGCTTTTTTTCGCAAGTTTTGTATTAAAAGACGAAATGCAATAAAACAATGTGAGATTTTTTAAGTGAATTCAGAAAAAAAACGAAACTGTTAAAGGGTTAAAATGGCGTATTGAAATAATTAAAATGAACTTGATTTTCTTTTGAGTTATAAGTTTCGTTAATACCATAATTTTTAGAGAAGAACATGTTTTCTTCATTATATGCTCTTCATAAAGAAGAGCAATAATTATATTTGCAATCAAAATCAAACCTTCAATTTCCTGTAAATTTTTATTATTATTTTTTGCTGTAAAATTTTTAGTGCTATTTTTGGTCAGATTCAGGGATGGAGGTGAAAAAGCTGAAAGAATCGTCAGTTTCAGTTCTTTTAAAAACAATAAACAGTTCTTAAAACAAAGGGAATTTCAGTTGCTTTCTTTGGAGTCGAAGGAGGTGTGCATTGTTGTTTGACTCAGCTTTCAGAACCTTGAAATTATTTTTTCAATACTTTTAGGAGAGAATGTTCCAATCAATTGCATTAAAATAATAAGGAAATTGCTTTAGAAAAATTTTATAATCTATTGTACAAAAACTACTTTTTATTCACAAACGAAAATAATCGTAACATACTTTAAAATCATGTCTAATTGATAAATTACACAAGAATAAAGGTTGGTATGATGAAGTATACATGAAATGAGAAATATGTTTTTGTAAAAATATAAACTGTATTGAGTTATATTTATTTGAAATAAAAGTAAAATTCGTCAAATTTTTAAGAATTTTAAAAGACAAAAATCACAGAGTAAAGAAATTTTCAAGGTTCTATACTGAATAGAGCAAAAAATTAACAGTATATGAATACTGTAAAAAGTTATCAAATGAAAAAAAAAGTTAAAAATGTGGCTTAAGATACAAAATATCTAAAAGAGCATACCAATAAAATAATAAATTTAGCAGTTAATTATTGTTCTTATATTATTCTTCACTGCTTCCTTTAACCACCTTATAATTTTACACACTTTGAACGACTTCTTTTTGGCACATATATTTTTATTTATGAAATGCTGCAACAATGCACAAATAAAACAATTTTGAATACAATTCGGAACAACAATTTCATCTGTTCATGCGATACTTTTTCACATTACTGTCTGAAAATTTTTATTTTCATGTTTAAATAAATATCAGAAATTAATATTTTTTTCATACTGGTACTTTTATATTGAAAATGCTGCAAAGGCTTCCTTTAGTTTTCATTCTTATCTCAGTGAAAGGTAAGTCTTCGTAAAACAGAAAAAAGTTGCTAATCTTTCCTTTCCCGATTTCATAAGCAATTGTTAAAGTAATGTTTAGTAGCTTTTGCATCACAATTTCTACAAGAAATTCACTCACTACTTATATGAATAAAAAACTTATTTTCTGCCATAGCTGTCGAAAATTTCTGAAAACATTGTTTGAAGTCTTTGGCAATGGTTGATAAAAGTTGTGCCCCCATTAATCTCTAGTATAAAACAGCAAGATAGATCATATTAAAGTTTTATATTTAAAGTTATTTCTTTTTAAATAACTGTATAATAAGTTTTAAAGTAATCTTTAAATCATTGACATTGACATTTAATCTATAACATAGAAATGTTGATATTTTAATTTTAGCATATTCCTTTTAAATATTGTTTTAATGGGTTTCATGTCATTAATAATCCCTCTGTCTTAAATTTATTAATCATTCAAAGCAAAGAAATATTTACTAACTAGATAACACTTTCTTTTATATATTGTACTTGTTGTAATGGAATGAAACAAAGAATTTGTATCAGATGTATCATTAGCAAAATCTTTTGAAAATTTGGTGCTTTTTTTGTAGAATTAAGAAACTCTATTTTTTCCTTGAAAATTACTTTTTAAAATTATGCTAAAAAAGAAAAAACTCATATATATAAACATGATAAAACCTTAGATTTTAAGTTGTTTTCTGGCTAAGGAAAATTTTGATCTTCCGGCAGTGTGTTTTATTCAAAAAACATAATGAATAGTAGAATAAATATCAATGAAATATCTTTGTCACTACCAAATATGATATTTGAAAATGTTTTAGAATTTATTGGGTTTATTAAGAAATTCCCGAAGCTAAGTAAATATTTGTTTATACTAATTATTAGACAATAACTTAATTCAAACTAATTCAATTAAACAGAATACAGATACGCCTTTTTAATATTTTTAAAAAAATTCAAAAGCTAAAATTATCCCTGCCCTTTTTTCATATTTAAGAACTTATATATATTTATTCAAGAATTGCTGTAAGATCCCTACACACAGGAAGATAACTTCTCTATATGTAACAAAGAAGGGAATAAAAAAGAACCCTTTATGAAAGCTTATGCATATAATTACAAATATTTTTCAAATATTAAAATTATAATTGAGTTCGCAATTAATGATTTTAATATGTGTTGTGACCGAAAGGGCACCAAAATTCTAATTATGTCAGAGTAGACAATTAAAATTAACAAATCATGCCAATTTAGTTGAAAATACATTTAATGACATAAAAGGACATGATTTACAAGGACACAAAACTATTTAGGACAATAACAATTAACATATATGCATAAAAATAATACTCGGGGATTACATCATGCTTTACGTTCGCGTCTAAGGCATGGACTGATTGTTCGAGGTAACGGCCGATAGAGGGCAGAGAAACAGTTACGGTTACAGTGTTTTTTAGATAAGCAGTATCAAAGTTTGCCTTCAGTAAACTTTACAATAGTAAACTTTAATGCTAAATGTTAAATTAGTACAAGATATACAACTTACTCAATAACGTGCAACCTTCTTTTCAATATAATGCAATTTTAGTCATCGAAATGCAAAAAGATCTAGAGATAGGGCTTTACTGGTATTTTTACTGGTATTAATTTTATACATTTAAGATTTATAAAGCATGCTTATATTTTGTATTAAAATCAATAAAAAAAATCGTTTTTTCTCTTTTTTTATTCTGATCGGATAATCTATTGGTTTTTAAAAGTAGAAATGTTATATTTTTTCATTAGTAGCTAAATTTTATTTTTAAATCTGAACCTCCATTCTGTTTCAAAGTGTTCAATATCAGTAGCAAATAAATGCTTTCATATTTAAGCTAAAATGGTTTTCATCAAAACAAACATCTTGCTATCGAATCTAAATTGAGTTGTATTCCATCAATTTCAGTTAAGACTAATGCGTCTTAAATAAAATAATAAAAGTAGGTTTTTTTTATATAACCCACTTCTATGTAATTTGCATTGTTACACCTTTTTAAATTACATTAAATGAGATGTCGCTCTTGTTTATTTACCTGGCTTTAACTATTATTCTGGATTGAAAATCTGAAAAAGTTCATATTTACATGAAGTAAATTTGATCTCGTAAGGTGATAGTTGTTTTATCTTCTCAGTATTTTACTTGCTTTCTTTACATCTTTTTATAAAACATTTTGTCTCATTTCATACAGATACTAAATATTAAAGGAGCTGATAAACGTAATACTAAAAGAGCTGGGAAAATAAATTTGAATAATCATCACAGCTAATACGCATTGACAAATTTCCTTAAAAAATGAATAAGAAATTTATTTCAGATTTCTGGTTTATTAAGTTTTTTATTGTATGCAAATTATATTTTCGAATTTGTCAGGTGTAAATATTTCGAAGAAGTTTTAAGATGCTTTACTTTTTAAAAATGGATAATATTTCATGCAAGTAACAGAGAACTTTAAAATAATTGAATTTCGCTTATGGAAATCAATCCCTTATGGATATTAAATTTTCTTTTATAGGGGATGTAAGCAATATTTAGTATAAACATTTTTTTATGTTATAATCAAGGTCATAATTATAATTGTTATTACATATAAACAAACGGGAAAATTTATAATAATCACCAGCTTACATATAAAATTTTTAAAGCATCAATAGGCTATTTTAAATTTGCACATTTTATTATAATATTACGAATTAAGATGTTGACAGTGAAATTTTGTTTTATGTATATAAAAACTTGTTTAAAATTGTCATTAAAATATATATAATTACAATGAGAACCAAAACTCTTTCTTCCTTTACCTCGACAGAAATTTTTAAAATAATCATATTCACATCAATATATAATTATTTTTCAAATTTTTTTAAATTTCCATTTAATGTTTATTTTTCATATAATGAAAATCGGCATTCTAAAAAGAGACACTAAAAATTTGCCCCACCTCCAAAAAAATTTCATCTAATTATTGTCACAATTTTGATTGGCAACAATGAAGTTTTAGTCTAAATATCCAACATTTTACCATGGCTTAATCATTTTCGAAATAATTTTTTTATTTTCGTTACAATTATTAAATTTTTTTTCTTGCGTTCCCATGTGCGACAAAAATATATGAGGCAACTTACTTTAAGAAAAGACGTTCGCTCAAAATCCTGCTCCCATACTCTGGCGGCAGTCTCCGAAAATAAATTCGAATGATTGCTCGTAGGGCTGATTTCCCGGAGAAACAAGGCGGCCGCACGGGGAGTGCTGCGGAGAGCGAATGAGATTTTCACATGGAAGTGTCGTGCTTTAGGGGCGCCGCGGCGCTGATATAGAGTAGGAAAGATAGGGGTGTGGTAGGATTCCAGTAAAAGAGCATTATTTTGTTTCGCTCATTTCTTCTTTAAAGGGGATTTATCTTTTTTCAAAGTAGAGCGGAAGACAAGAATTGATTTTAAAGTGGATGAATTTTATGTTACAAAACCGTGCCATCAATAGAGAATTGTTTAAGTTTCTTAGGGCAGGTAAAATATTAAGCATTCATTCGGAAATGTGCAGTTTCAATTCTTCAATGCAAATTTACGAAGAAGGTATCTAATGTGAGGCTGACTTTTGATGTTCACCAAAAACAATGAAAATTCTTGAAATATATCAATATTGAATGAAGTTCATGAGTTTAAGGAATCAAAGAAATGTTGTATAAGTGTATTTCAGAAATACACAACCCTAAATGTTAGTACTATAATCAAATATACTTCCAATGAGTAAAATGCTCTCATCACATTCTGATTATCAGATATTTCAAATTTTCTGCAACGTATCTAAAATTTCTCTGAGATTCTTTAATCGAAACTATTGAAAATTAATCGTACTACCAATGAGTAAAATGCTCTTACCATATTCTGATTATCAGATATTTCATATTTCATCATAGCGTCTATGAAACTTTTTCTGAGATACTTAAAAAATCAAAACTATCACCAGTTAGTTGCTAAATTTAAATATAATTATTTTTTAGTAAATTTGTAACTTATTGAATGCATACACAAATAAATGATTTCTCTAGATTTTATTTTTAATCAAAAAATAAAATATGGTAGATAGATCCCCTTTACTTGGACACTTTAATTATAACTTAAAATATTCACTATTTCGTTAATTTTCTTTTTAGTATTTATTCACTTTTGGCTCCATAATTGCAACAAATTTTTCCCAATAAGACTTTTGTTTTAATTATTTATATATATCTTCAAACGAGATATATTGCGTAAAAAAATGTGGAAATCGATAGTTTGATTAAAAGTAACTATCTTTATAAGATAATTTTGATGTGAATGTAAACATCATTAAGTTCAAAGCCTTTTTTAAATGATTTTTGTGCCTTCTATATAACTTAAATGTATATTATAAATTATTATAATTATATTGACATTAATGCCCAAAAAATCAAAATGTAAAAGTTATAATAAAGTAATTTTGTTAGGGAGAAACATTGTATTTCACTCAGTTATTTTTTTAAAATAAATTGAAATTGAATCAGTAATTTGTAAAATGGGACGAATGCAAAAATTTCACTTCCTGCTTTCTCTTATTGCTTTTAAATCATTAAAAACCCATTTATTTCCTTGGTAATAATTTCATTTCTATTTTAACCGAATAATGAATACTGGTTTGATGACAGAAACCTTATGATTAGTTTTTTTCTTTATTCTATATTTTATATTGAATATCTAGATGATTACAGATGCTCATTATGTCTTTAGTTGTAGTGGAAGCTTTGTAACTAGATAGTATCCTCAAGACGGCGTGATAGCCTTTAATCTTGCGGTCATGTTATCTGGCTACGAACCATAAGATCGCCAGTTCGATCCCAGCTATTGCCACCCTAATCAAACTCAGACGCTTTAAAAACTTGTTTTCCATGTATTATATTCCTCCCAGTTCTTTTGGTGCCTTGTAAGTTTCATCGAACTCATATTTTATCATCAAGGTTTATCATATTAATTATTATGTCAGCTAATATATTGATATTGGACAACTATCAATCCTAATCATAGATGTAAATAATTAATCATTTAGAAATGTAAATATTAAATAGATATTATTTTGAAAATGTATAGAAGATATATTTACATATTTGTTTTTATACTATAGAATAATATTTTTGCATTATGAGAAATTGCGACTGTCATTGAGAGATATTTTTGTGCTCGTCATGTCTGTGCCTATCCAACTACAGAGTAATGTAGATATAGAAAATTCAATGACTAATAATTAGACAAAAGCTTGGCGAATTTTTTCTAATTTAATATAAATAAATATATGAGGGTGATAGCGGTTTAAATTGTTTTTAATCTTTAAAATTCAATGAAATTCTCATATACAATCCCTTGCAAAATTCGTCTTCTATATATTTCATTAGATTGACAAACCTGTGAACCACTGAAATGTTTATTAAAATGCCATACACAATCCCTTTCAGGCGATTCACCTTCGATGTAATCTTTCATAATTGTAAACCAATGAAGAATTTAAACATTCATTAAAATACTCTTATACAATCTCTTTCAAAGAATTTATCTTCCATATACTACACCAGGTTGGTTAGTTATCTTAGTTTTTCTGGCACAAAATACATATTTGATCATGCTGCTCCAAGCAAATGGTAAGATGCCCCACAGTATTATAAACCAATAAAGAACTTTTTTGATGAATGTGGATTTCTACTTTATGAGTGTTTCTTTAGGAGATAGGTTATTTGATGTTTGGCCATTATTTGGGTCGGGTTTAAAGGATATAAAGTAGATATTTTTGATGAGTTGAGTGAAGTTTTTTTTTCTTGAGTTGAGTTCTTCGGATATGTGTTACACTCAAAATGTCAGAATTACTCATAAACCGTCGATGTAAAAAAAGTTAAATCAATAACAACATTTAATATAGAAATAATTTCATTCTTTTGTCACCGAATGGAAAAAAAACCAAACACCAAATAATTTCAGAGAAAAATGTCGATTCACATAATTAAATAAAATTTTAAAGAGAAGTTTTCGCTTTAGCTTCCACTGTCTGTGAATTCTAGTATTATGTATTCTGAAAAAACTACCCATTATTTATTAAGTAAATTCATAGAAACGAGACTATCGTATCAAAATTTGTTTCTTTTTAATGAAATGTGAATATCTTGTTTTATATAATCAAGGCATCCGGTAAAAGAATCTGTCGCTTGGGATCAACGGAGCAGATTGGAGACCGATGATTAGGGCTTGCTCATGGGAATAGAGGCTTGGCAGATCGCCAGCTAACATAATAATGAATTTCGGCGTAATTTCCCTTAGAATTAATGGAGGTAATTCAGATTTTTAATAATTCAGGTTACTTGTTTGAGGATAGGCATTGGAGAAAAAACTGTGTATAGCGTTTCATGATAGGAAAGACAAAATAAATGATAATACATGAAATATAAAAAGAAGACAAAATCTTCATATAATAATAACATATGTACCAAATAATTTGAGATTGAACTTTTATTATTAACCATAAAAACATTAAAAAATATCTTTAAGTATATTTATAAAAAAACTTTATTTAATTTTTATAAAAAATTGCCAGTTTAAATAAATAATAAATAAACAATTTCAAATAGTCTCATAAGAATTATATTAATTTGTTAGAGCATTTAGATAGTCGGAAATATGAATCTGAGAATAAAATCCTTGCATTATTATGATAATTTCTTTATACCAAATATTTTAAAATAAAATATCTTAATATTCTCTGAGTGAAAATAAATTATTTTTTGAAGATCCTTTTTAACATTATTTTTTTTATATGTTTTGAATCTAAATTTTGGTTACAATTAACAATATTAGTTTACTTCACGTCTAACTAATAGGTCGAATAACATGTTTGAATTCTACATTACGTTTTGAAAATCTCTTGAAATTGGTTTTATTCATTTATTTTTTAAGGGTAGATTGATTTTTATAAAAATAAAATCTAATGAAACAAAGAAAGTATTGTATTTTGAAATGTACTGTTCAATGCTTTGAGTGCATGATATAATCATATTTTTTCAGGAGTTTTGAGAATGCAATGAAAATAAATACGAGTATTTTTTTTAGTTTTAAGTTTTTCTTATCATTGAATTAAAAGAATATTAAAAAGACGTCTTTTTTATAAAGAAGGAAAAACGTAATTGAAATTAATGCAATGGATTTATATTCAACACATGTAGTATTTTAGTTCTGACAATATATTAAACCTATATGACTGAGATTCAGTTCAGTTTATTCGATAACTTATAAAGATTGCAATGTAAGCAAGTTATGTAGCCATTTTATTTATAAATAAACGCATTTGAAGTTAGAAAAATAATTTTTGCATTTTATTCATTTAAAGGATAATATTTAAGAAAATTTTCGTTTTTTAATTATTTTAGCCGGGGAAACTTCAATCCACAGGAGCAATATATAAATGAACTGAATACAGTGATATATTAAATAAGATTCTTAAACACTTCTCTTATAAAATTTCTGAATATAAAGAGAAATTGCAAAAATGGGACAACTTAGAGATTAGTATAATTGCTCCGGCAGAAACTAATTAGTATGAATTAGATGTCTACAAATATATCAATACCACATGATAATCTCTAATGACTGTACACTTTTGAAAACAAATCTTTTTGGTGTCAGTTTTCACCTTTTATCAAAATAATATTATAGTTGTATTTTTTCAATTGACAATTTTCTATCTGTGCAAAAGATTTTTTTTTTCATGAAAGCAAATGTTTACAATTAAATTAAAGATGGAAGTCAAAAGAAAGACGGCCCAGTTGCTCTATGATCGTCGAACTTCTTCACGTGATATCTTTAAGTAATTAAAATAATTTGCTTGTGACAAGATATTTATTTCATGACTTTAATCTATTATAGATGGTGTAAAGATCGATTTAGGAATAGTTATGAGAATCCAAAACAAATGATTTTATGAACATATTTAATAAAAATACGTAAAAAAACATTATTGACATTTATTATTTAACATTTACAAACAAAATGATTGCAGAATAAAGCAGAATTCTTAGAAATATTCAAATTATCATAAAAGAGGAATTGTGTTTTAATAAAAAATAAAATGTTAAAAATTTAACCCCCATTCAGATGCTAAAAAGTTTGCAATGTTAAAAAACAGTATAAAAACTGTTAAAGAATAATACTTTCCAATAAAAAGTGTTCTAGCTCATAATGTTGTTACAACATCAATTATGATGTATTATCCAAAAAATATCGAAGACTGAGAGTCTTTGATTTAGTTAATACATTCAGAACTGGAGTATATTATGGTGTGGATTGTACTGTCAAGGCTATGAAAAACTGTCAATAAAAGGGTAAATTCCGATACGAATACTGACATACTAGACAGTATATACTTTTTACATATTTATCAGTAAATTCTTACATACTGTATCTGAAAAAAACACACATAATATTTAAACGAAATTCCGCATTATTGCACCAAGACAGTGCCTTTTAGTTTTTACAAAACAAAAGAATTATTTTACTGTGGTTCAAAATCCTTCAACATTTGGTTGATTTTAGAAGCTAAAATAAATGTTAATGGTACAAAAGTGAAGACTATCAGGACAAGTGAGAATGAGAGAGATTATCTCTTAAGAGGATTATTGTCTCATTTTGATAATGATGTAAGCGATTTATTTCAATATTCGATAATGATGATAGCCTGATCGACTAAAAGTATTTCAAGATAATCTTTCGTTTATGATTTTCATCTTATTGGTATATTCATTATTTCCTATTTTATATCTGTAAAATAAATTGAATAGTATTTATAATATTTAGTAGCCAGGATGTAATTTCTAATTTAATTATTCTCATTATAGTTCATATTTTAAATTTTCTCTTGAAAGAGTTGGATAGTTAAAATTTCATTCATTTTCTAAAAATATTTTAGCTGAATAATTTCTCCATGTTAATTTTAAAAATTAAACACATTTGCGACGAAAACTCTCATTGAGTAGTATCTGTTTATGTAAATTTTATAACTGCAATTTTATCTTTATTATAATTTTATCTTATCAACTGTAATTTTATTTTAATTTTATCTTTCCATTTATTAAATATCTGGATGAAACATAAGATTTTCATATTGTATATATTGTATTAAATTTATTCTTAAATTTATAATGCTAAAACTATTTTATTTTTATAACTACCTGGAGAAATAGATTATTAAGTATTATTGTAGCAGAATTAACTCAACAAAATTTAGGCTGTGTTTGTCTTCCTTCTTCTTTTCAAACTTAATAACATTATTTACTAAATAATTTTCATAAACTAAATAGTGATGAAAAATATAAATGTAAAATAACAAATTATCAGACACCCCTAGATAATAATTAAAATAAATTTATAAATAATAAAATTATGAAAAGTCATTTTATATTTATATCGCATAATTTTCCATTTTTAGCAATGAATAAATTATCTAAAATTGTAAAACATACTATGAAAATATTTTAGATCTTAGTTATTTTATTGATAATTAAATTTTATTAGTTAGTTTATTGAATTAAACAAAATAGTTAACTGATTGATTAATTTTCCAGATGTAGCAGCGAATTTCAAGAGTAAAAAGATTTGAGAGCTCTTTTTTTAAAATATTAAAATACAAATCTAGGCCATTACATGATTAAAATAATAAAAGCATTCAAAAAATATTTTTATTATACTTTTAATATTTGTATTTTTATTCTGTCTATAGCATTCTACGTTTTATAGTATGTGAACATTGAATAAGTTTTAACTTCTTAATTTAACCTGCAAAATACTATTAATCGAACTAATTACTTTCTGTTTTTTTTCCGAATGATATAGACTCCAAAAGAGAAACATTATGGTTAGAAGAATACTCTTGAAGTAATTACATTTTTTATTCATGATGCCGGGATGTAAAGGAAAGGAAATTCCACGAATCAGATATATGTTCATGTAATTAATATTCTTTGTAAATTTAAATTACTTAGTATCTTGACAACAGCTTATCTTCCCGATTAATTATATTGATGTATAGGAAAATAAAACAAAAATGTATATTTTTTTATACAATTTAACTGAAAAAATGCAACATAATAACTTCCAAAAAGCAATAGATTTTCAAAACCTTTTAAATGTCTCCCTTCTCAAATTTCAATATAACAAACAAGTACACGCTTATGGTAAGAATGTTTCTACCTATTTTTTTCATTGTAAAATTTGGGAAACTAATGTACCATTTGCTTGAAACAGCTGTTAAAGATGCGACATTTCTAAAACAAGTTCTCTCAGCTTCTCTGAAAGAATCGAATTTTCTCTGCCATGGTTGCTATGGACAGGAAGTTCCGGTATCGATCGTTTGCCTACGCTTCCACCTTCCCTCTAATGCTCGGAGCGAATCGGTTGCGTAAATGGAGATTAACCCTCCATAAACCACAAAATGTGAGGATTATTTCTTTAGATCCATTCATTCTAGTTTATAGTTAGTACGTTTATAACTATTTGGGATTATAATGATCGATAACAGGCATTATTTTCATATAATTTAAATCTGAAGTTTCATTTTTTTTCGAAATCGTGATTTTAATATTCTAGCAAATAAAATTGAATTAATTTACTTTTATGTTATTTTATTGCAGTTTAAAGTACATTCGTTTGCATAATATTGAAGGTTGAGTCCATAAATAATAGGAAATGAGTGAAATTTCCTATTATTTATGGAAGCAATCTTTATTTATGGATGCAAAAACATAAACAAATTTCAAACCAGTAGAAATTAGGAATTAGGCATGTTAACAAGTGTTTGAAATAAATTAGATAATTCATTTAATATATTTTACTCCAAAAAGTAAGCATTTATTTAGGCTGAAATTTAATTTTTTCTCAAATAACTGATTTTATTTTTAAAAAACCCCTCAGGGAATGGCTTTTTTATAACTTTTACAAGTAAGGATTCTACAGCTGAGATAATTCGCAAAACAAACCTGAAGTACTCCCTGTAATAAATGAAATGATTGAATTTTCCTCATGCTCCTGATTTATAATATTGAGCTCATTTATTTGTTTTACATTTTCGAAACATATATAAAAAAGCTTAGAAAATTGGTAACTCACAATTATTTGCATGTTGTAGGCAAATTATTCATAATAGTAAATTCTATGTTCGTACTAAAATGTAAGTATATGTTTCCATATTTGCCTTGTTGAAAAAAGATAACTACTTTCTACTGAAATGGGCAAAATTTTACTGACAAAAAATATCTCAAAGGAAAAATTAATATTTTTTATTATTTACATATCAATAATATATAGAAATTTAAATAAAATAATTTATTTAAAATACAAAAAATAATATTAATCATCTCAATAATAAATTGTGTGCAATATGTTTGGAAGAATTATAACAGGCATATGAAAGGACTATAAATATTCACCTAAAATTGCAAATTTATCTTATTTCTGGTGACTTAAAAAGAAACTGCTTATTTTAAAATTTTTTGAAAGAGATAAAACGAAATGAAGCGGTAAAGTATTGATAAGGTTTTTACAATTGGAAAACGGTATTCAACAGTTTTGCATTTAATATTTATTGCTCTAAATGAGGAAGAAGAAACATGGTATAAAATTTTTAAACTTTAAAATAATAAAAATAAATATCAATTTGTAAAACTCCAGTTTTATTAATACATTAAAATATATTTTTCTCACTTGTTTTCATTAGTGTACTAGAAAGTATCTCTAATGATAACACGATTTTTTTTTCTTCTTCTAAATATTTATGATGAAAGAAAATGTAACCCTTTTGGATCTAATAGGTGCATATAGTTCAGAGTTCAAAATTCATGAAATAGTAAATCTTACTTTTACATGGATTATTGTAGAATGGATAAATTTTGCATGATATTAATAATTTAAAATTCTGTTTGCTGTAAAAGTAAGTTCGGAAGGGTTAAGCAATAAAATTATCGAAAGTCGAATTAAGTTAACATAAAAATTGAAATAAGAGGCAATTAATTTCATATCATTTAGAGAAAATAAGTCTTAGAATATGTATATAATTTTAAGTAGTAATTGGAATTTCAAATTTTGTGCATCGATGATAACTGAATGGAATGAATAAAACAAAGCTATAATAAACGAAATGAAATGGAAAAATCAGCAACTGACTGATTGAATTTTTCCCCAAACATCCACTGCAGGTAAGTGAATTTCGACAGGATGCATTTGATGTAATTTTATCTACTTTTCAGATATATAAAAAGATCCACTTACACATTTTTGCGTTTGAAGTTGAAACTCTATCACCCGCATCAACTGCAACATCGAAATCCAATGCACTAAATGTATAGTATCATAAATGAAGCAGTAAATAATCGGAATAAAATAAATTTTATTGAAAAGAATTAGTAATTGTTTGTCACAAAATATTGCAGTAATTAATAACCTCAAAAATTTGATAAAATTTTTTTAAATATCGTTTCAAGAAAGCGAAATTGAATGTGTCTGAAAACTTAAAGCTATTGAATTATTGAAATGATTAATAATTTCATTGTCAAATTGTAAATATTATGATAAGTTATAAAATAAAATTTTAATAAGAAATAACGAAAAAAAACTTTTTAATTTATTGCTTATGTATTTCTTAATTATGTATTAAACGGAATAATAACAGCAGTTATTTATTGTAGTTTTACTTATATTTTTAATTTAATTCCCTTTTAAAAGTAGTTGTAAATAAAAAATATCCAGTATTACCTCAGTGAAATATTTATTTTTAGGTTTATGCATTATATATTATGTATTTAGCATTATGTATTTAGGTTTATGCAGGAAG
The DNA here is from genome assembly GCA_026543055.1 of Argiope trifasciata. Lineage (NCBI taxonomy): Eukaryota > Metazoa > Arthropoda > Arachnida > Araneae > Araneidae > Argiope > Argiope trifasciata. The sequence continues at coordinate 301,170 of JAPMOQ010056821.1, read as the reverse complement.
GAATTTTAAGTACAATATTCTTTTCAAGGAACGACTTATTTCTAAAATAATGATTATAATATTTAGATAAAGTGAATACTTAGTATTTTAACAACATTACAATTTGATAAAAATTCCGAATTTCTCAATTATTAAATTTACAATTCAAAATTATGATATTCTTAATTTGATAAAATCCACATTTTAGATATTTAATTTATTCTACAAAGCATAATTTTATTGGTAACCTAGATTAGAATACCACAATAAATATACAATAATATTCCCAATAAATGTGCATTTAACTACGAACTAGTTTCTGGGCGAAAAATATTTACTAAAGCTCTTTGTTTTTCCTAAATAAATATTTTTATTTCTGAAATATTCTTTCTTTCATAGACATTTGAGATAAATATTTATTTAAATCAACTTTTAAGGTTTATTTCGGAAGGGTGAAATCTTTTATTAAAATTTTCAGCGTCTGCCACAATAAAGATGTATTGAAATGTGCTTGGGAAAAAGATTTTTCCCCAATAGTTGCAGTAACGGCTTGAAAATATGCTTGCATCAAATATCAGTTTTGTTAAAATGTAAAAATTAATGAAACATAATTAAATTCATGGTTAAACATTGGTAATTTTTATTAAAGGAATAGCATTTATTCATTTTCAAATCATTAATTCATGCGATTTGCTAACTCTTTTATGCAGATTATAAATTATGTAACCTCGCTCCAAAATAAGTTGTGTAAGAAAACCTTATTATTGTTTTCTGTGAAGTAGTACAATGTTGCAGCACATGTCGAATGTATGAGGTGAAGTGTCACCATTTTGTTTCCATATAACGATGGTATTTCCTTGATGCAAATCTGGCATTACATTGTTTTATTTGGATATTGTGCATTACATTGTTTTATTTGGATATTGTGCATTACATTGTTTCATATGGAATGCTATTATGGAGAGAGTTGTCATAGTAAACTCTGATAAAGTAAACTCTGATAAAGTAAACTCTTTGAAGATGAACAGACCAAGAACGATTATGAAACCGCATTATATATTCATTTTAGATTCGTGTACAGGTCCTGCTGTCAAAATGTGAGAATTTTCGTGAACCCATTGAAATCCAGTGCTTACAGTTTGTGTTTCCGTTCGAGGTGATGTGGGCATTGCCATTTTATAATACCCGCAATGACTGCAAACTATCTTTAATATTTCGGATGATTTCGGATAAAATAGTTTATGATTCCATCTCTTTCACTACTAAGTACCATCTTAGTGGCGCGTTCTGGCATTGAGGAAACAATCTTCCTATCTTGCGAATTAAAGATTTTCCGCCCGTCATACTTTACATAAGGTGTTATAGGATAGCTTCTTTAATTGTCTTTATTTGTTTTTGGTCTATCTTATGACGAGCCGCCAACTCGAAAGGGGGTAAGACCTAGAATATCTTTTGGGAGAATTGTCTGTGAAGAGATTGTCCTAAGAATTATGCAAAGGGCATCAATGTACCTTCTTTTTTCATAAGACGTTACATCTATCCTTTTTTAAATTTTTTTATGCTGTTAAATTTTATCAAGCATCCATCCTAAAAAAGATATTTATGGATTTCTCCCCAAACACGCTTGTCAATTTACGCAGAGAGATCGTGGCTATTACCATTTGAAAATTCCTAAATACTCCAGTGCAATAGTATTGGCGAGAGAAACGCCATCATAATCGTAAGGGCATCCTTCAAATAACAATACCTAAAATTTCCTTAAGACTGATTGAGTGGATAAGCTTCTCGGAGGATTCATATATCGAAGTTGTTATCTCCATCCTGCACATATGTGTGTTTATTTCTTCAATTTCGAATGTGAAAAAATCTTGTAACTTTACAAAAGGATGTTTTTCTGGGTGAATGTAAGCAAAGTTTAGAAAAAAAAATTATTAATGGCACGAGGAATATGACAAAAAACATTTAGCAATAATATATTTTTTTGAGAATGCTAAGAAATACTATCAGTAAGCAGACTTTTCGGCCATCAAAGTACCATACAATTTTACGATTTAAAATCTACAAGGAAATAAATTGTATTTTAATTTTTTTTATTAACTTTAGTACAATTTAAACCTTATGAATAATTTTTGCAATATATTTACCCGAATTAGAAATAAGCATCTTGAAACTATAAATTAAATTGTAATACGCAGTGCTATTTTATTAAAAACATACTTCATTAATTAATGTGCGTTTTTATTAAAATGCAAAACATTGCTTAAAGTAGGATGAATGGCTTTAAAAGTGGGTGAATGGTTAATTAAGTTTTGTGGAGTATGAAATTTATCATTTCTATTTTCAGTCAATTTATTATTTGATCTCCTTCACTTAGGAATGTTCCAGAATTCATTTTAAAATACTTTTTTTAAGTTTTATTTCCCTTTGAATTTAATTTAAGGTTTGAATGAATTTGTGAATTTTTGACATTATCTCATATTTTGTGCTTGGAAATATATTATTTTAATTTAAAATGCAGTTTTTATTTACAAAAATGCCTGAAAGTTTTTCCGAAAGAAAGGAAAATCGTTGTTGAAAATTACAAGTAAATATTTGCTTTCTGTGTAATGTTGTGATCCAAAACTATGTTCTTCCTCTTAAATGCATTTTAAACTAAATCTTGCTGGTAAATTTTGCGTTAAGATACATATTTTAGATTATCGTATTTCAAATACGATTCGTCTCATTTTTTGGGAGATATTCTGAAAAATGCTTAAATACAATAGCATGCAAATACTTTTAATTGATTGATCAAAAATATCCAAACTTTTATGAATAATTATACAGAATAATTTTAAAATTTTTTAGTTTTAGTATTGATATAAACTATATGATATGAATGAAAAGTTATTGCTATCGAAAGATAACATATTATTAAGGGCAAAAGCAATTTTTCCGACAGTATCTGTTTTATTTCTGTGTGTAATTCTATGTCAATTTTCATTTTGTTTTCTTGCAGCTGAATAGAAAACCTTTCCGAAAAACAACTTGATCTCTATTTTTAGAAGGTGTTGATTCTGCAAAATTCTCAACATCAAAATAAATTAGAAGCAATTTCATCAAGGTTTCTTAGAAAATTAGTTTCTGTTTTTTTATTTCTCTGAAAGATCAGTATCCCGAATTTGTACTTCCAGGGGTAATGGGTCTGGATGGGTAAAAGGTACAATTTCCACAAATGTAATTAAATAATTGCCATTTATGATGGGAGGGAAACAGAAGCAACAAAGAATATAATACTATTTTTCTCTCTATTACTTAAGAATCCTTATCATCTATACAGGATGAAAAATACAGTTAGAAATTTAATATTGTTCCATGTGGAAAAATATCTTAAATGGTGGAAAGAATGACATATTACGTTGATGGTGAATCAATAATAATATTTCTTAGAAAATTACGAAATCTGACTTCGAATACAGACTGCCTATCCTATCTATAATAGTTAGGAAAACAGCCTCGACGCAGTAAGCTTTAAGTAAAAAAAAAATCATTCTTTTTCAACTAAAAATGATCAATTTAAAAAGAAAAAAAAATAAACATTTTCAATGAATTTTACTGATAATTTCGGGAACTTTAGAAATATATTATGGGACCTTTTATTGATTTTATACCATTTCTAATTAGATTAAGCATTTACAATTCGGTAATTGTAGTCATAAATTATTTTTATCATATGTTTTAGAATGTCAATAGTGTTCACAAAATATGACTGATAGAATCTATGGATGATATAAAAATTCAATTTTGTAAACTTTTCAGAAGTATGTTTATTGACTCAAGCAATATAAAATAGTATTTTCCTCATTATTTTAAATATCTTTACTGTTGAAATTATTTGTCTATTTCTAGTAATTAGAAGTTTCTCTATTGGGTGATAATATTAATGGACATCCTATATATTCGGAGCGCATATGAGATGCTCATTAGCCATCTAAATGCACGCTTATACAATTTTTAATACTAAAGTCATCATAATTATTAAGGACTTAAAAAGCAAAAAGTTTTTTTGGCAGTAAAAATAATTGAACAATTGTTACTAGATCGTTGTTTACTTCCCAATAACTTTCTGTTTCATTATCTTTTCTTATAAAGACGTCTCTGTTCATATATTGAGTAACAGCATTTTGATATTTAGATCGATAATTAAAGCATATACTTGAATTGGAGAAAATTTTTTTAAATAAAAGTTATTAAAGAATGTGCTTAATATTTTCTTGTTAAATATCACGTAAGAAATAAAAAAAACTTACAAACTTACAAATTATAATTTACGAATTTTATTTTTTATTTCCTTAATTCAGTTTTAATTTAATTAAAAAACTTCAAAATGAATCCGAAGGATCGATTGATTAACATTTAATTTTATATACATCAAACATTAGGAAAATAAACAAAATTGTTTGAAATAATCTATCGGAAATCCTGCTAACTTCATTACTGTTGGGAAAAGAAACCTGGAGCCTTGCAAATCTTTGGTTGGATTTGATCTTAGGTCTTTGGCACGAAAATTAGTTTGTAATAAAAAAATTAAACACTCAATTAACCGGAATAAATAGTAACCTGTGTTTTATTCCTGTGTATTACTATAATGTATCTCTATACGAAGTTTCATCCAATTTCATTGAGCCATTCTGGCGTGATTGACTAAGAAACATCCATCCATCCAAACTTTTTAATATTATATTTAAAACTTTTATAATATTAGTATTTGTTTGAAATAAGCGATCGAAATCCTGCTAAGCCCAATCCCTTTACTGTTAGGGGAAAAAAAACTTAAGCCTTATTCATCTTTGGCGGGTTTTGGCCTCAGCTCTTTGACTCGAAAGTTAGCTTTTAATTAATAAAAAATTAACCACTCAATTAATTGGAATAAATAGTAGCCTATGCTCTGTTACAGACTATAATATATCTTTGTGCTAAATTTCATCCAAATCTGATGAGCTGTTCTGGCGTGATTGGCCAAATAACATCATCCATTCTTCCAAACATCCAAACTTTCACATTCATAATATTAGTCTAGATGAATTAACATAATTCAATATCAAAAATTTTAGTTTTGCTCTATTTCCTTATGTTTAAAGTTTTATTATCAATATTTTTGTATTTAAAGACTGATTTTCAGAATGCATTTTCTTTGAATTAATTTGTGTCCTACCCCTGCAATCCCACTTCTTAAAAGTGTATTTAAACTATTATTTCATAGAAGATTTTTAAAATAAAAAAACTATTATTTTCTACTTGTAAATCTGAGACATTTTGCTGTGCGCCTAAAAATACAATTCTTCTCTTATCAGTCAATAAAAAAAACCTTTCTTTTTAAATTTCATATTCTAGAACATGGGTGGCGGACTTTTATGGATCAATGTGCCATTTTTTCTGGAGAAATGCTTAATAAGGTAGAGATGTGCTGTCAAATAATTTTGATTTGTTATTATTGAAAACTTATAAAACTAAATACTAACAACTCAAAGATCACTATGAAAAAATACATTTTGTTCTTTATAGCAATACAAGTTTTACTTATAAGTGTAATTCAAATTAAAATATTGTTAGTGTGACTAATGTCGTTACAGATTAGATGACAAATAGCTTATATTAGGCTTGCAAGATGCTATTTTTAGCAGAATGCTTGTTGAATTGGGGTAATCTCCAAACAGTTTTTAAGTGCTATTCATGTCTATAAACAATGACTCAAAGGCACAGGAAGATGGAAATATGGTTAAAATAGCATGAGCCAACTTCTTTATATGGTTAAATGTGTTTTTGAATTCCGTGTTTCAAAATTTCCTTACTGATATTTTTACTTATATTGCTTATTATTATTTTTTAATCAATTCCAACTTTTCCTTTTTTCAATAAATTTTTGAATCAATATTTAACTAGACAGGAAGTCAATCAGTTACATTTTAAATTCATCATTTTCCAACCAATCGAATTGGGGCAAGTTCAGTTTAACAAATGAAGTCAAGATATGTTTTTAAAGTTTAAAAAGTACTTGTAATTTCTTGCAATAATATCGTTTTTGAAAAGACGCAGTTTAGCATCAAAAGCGCAAATGAGATCCATCATGAGGATAATTTATATGTGCCTTGAAGCTTTATGTTCAATTTATTGAAATGTTGGTACATGTCAGCAAAAAACACCAATTTTGAAAGTCATCTAACATCTGTGAGTATTTGCCTAACATTTTGCAGAAAAAGTCTGATTTCTTCAAAGCAATCAATGAATCATTTAAGTACGTACCAGAGGCCTAACCAGTGAACATTATTATACTATTGAGTCATTATACACCGAATTAACTTCATAAACCAGGCATCAAATTTTCACTTTTTTAAAGCTTGCAATGATATGAGGTTGACTAATTTTGTGACTGATACCATTACATTATCAAGAGATATCAAACCACTCTTATGTAATGGGAATATATGCACCATACATCATATACTTCCTAACCAATCATTCTTATTTGTCCTTAATACTTCATAGTGAACTTTTTTTTTATTTCGGACTAAAATGTAAACTGCTTTGATCGGTACCCTGACCAAAGTATTGCGTAAAGATTTGTTGCTGATACTGCTAAATATTTTGAATCTTTGCATTCTATATAGACTTGTAATGTTGAATCAGCTCAATTCAGTTATATTAACGTCCAGTTTTTGAAATCATACCAGGATTATTTTGTGAGGGACCTAGTAAGTTTGAACCGCTGTCAGAAGAGGAGGAAGACACCTGAACTAGACCCCCCCCCACACTCTCTTCAAGTTTCCACACAAAACTAGTGAAAGGATGTTTAGCTTCGACTGATGTAATGTGCAAAAGACCAACTTACACTACGGTTCTTTGGTGAAATCGGGTCTCGAGCCTGAAACATCTAGCATACCGCGGGCCCTTGTAATGTTGAAATTCCTCCGAAATCTTTATCGTTCTGCTTACATTTTAAAAATTAAATTTGTATTAGGCTTTTATTCTTTTTAATTCACTAGCATAAAGATTTCTGCGATCACCTGCCGTGTATATTCGGGTATCCTTGTTCTATCAAATGTACTTTTTACTTTATATATAAATTATCATTTCACCGATGATTTATGTACACTATTCTGATTTACAGCATCTACTTGAAGAGCAACAGAGGTTTTCTGATTAGAGTAATTCGGTATTTTTGCCACTTAAAGAAATCCGAGTATCATGATTAAATGAAGAATTGTTATTTTCGTTTTCAAGTTTTTTTCTTGTTATTTTTAAATCAGATTTAACTATATTTAAATCCCATTTTAGAATAAAAGGTGTTTTTGGATGTTTATACCTTCAATTATAGCCGAAATCAGAGAAAAAAATGATATAAAAGTAAGTAAGAAGTGGCTGTTTACATTTTCTATCCTTCCACATTACACTAGCGAGAGAGAGACAGACTTATTTATCTATATTATTTTGCATTAAATCAAATTAAATGGTAATTTCTTTTAATTAATTGAAATATTTAAGAATTTAATCAAAAAATAAAGTCATATAATGAAGTTATTGGTTAGAAATCGACCGTATTAAATAACTAAATCAAGATAAATTATTTTAAGGGACCCCCCCCCCCTACAGACAAAAATCAAGTGACACATATCTGATGCAAAACTAAATTTTGAAAATGGAAATCTAGTCCTTCTCTGCTTAAATAAAAGTTTTGTTAAAATAATATTTACCAAATAATTCTATTTTAACATTCCTTTGAAAATTACATTTCACTAAGTTCAAGTTCAAAACACTGATCCAGAAAAAAATTCTACAAATATAAGGACGAATTTCTTCATTTAATATTAAATTTATGAAACTTATTTCAGATAATTCTGAATAAGGAAATTGTTTTGTCGGGAATCAGAAATTCATACGAAGGCGAGTAAAATAGAAAAATGCTTTTCAGTGATTTAAGTCTATTTAAATTCAAATATGAAATTTTTGAAAATTGAGATGTATTTAAATACGAGTAAAAGATAAACTTTCCTTGAGTCAGTTTTTATTTTATAGAAGTTACTAGAAATCTTATTCATCTACTTCTTAGGTGACTTGTGAATAATATTTTGGCATACCTCCGAAAGAAAATTCTACTGTTATTTAATAAAAATATCAAAAGAACAGAGCTGCTATATTCGAAATTGCCTTTTCAAAATCATTCGTTGGAATATTAGAAATTTGGCGCAATATTACTACGCTTCGAAAACTGAAACTTTTAAGAATTTCTAAATATTTATGCGAAAAATAATAGTACCAGGAATCTCAATTTACTAAACTTCAATTACTTGTTATGAGATGCATTGAATTATAAATTTGTTTTCACAACCTTAAATAGAGAATAAAAAATAAGCCTTTTATTATAAAAAGAAAAAAAAAACTTCAAAAATATAGGAATTGAGTGGGACAGAATGCCCATCCAACCACATTTAGATCAGTGTCTAGGGTCACTGATTGAAGGAAAAGAAGCTTTTGAATAAGAAAGAAATTTATTTACAGCAAAGAAAAAGGAAAAGGACATTTACAATTATGACAGGACTATTTACAACAGAGAAAAAAAAATATTACTTATAGATGCCCGCAAGGATTTAATAATTGTTTCATAGCGAAACTACGTTACGTATTAAAGATGCACAATCGGAACGATATGACCCTCTTAGTCCCCGTCTGCCGAGCGAATGCGTAGTTCACTTTTTCTCTCCGATTTTTACATCACGCGTCTTCGACTTTGGTTCAGAGGTATTTTGCGGTATCCGTAGTGACATCTATTACAACAAATTGGAACTAAATATTTAACAGCAATGGCCACTAATTTAATCTCTACATAAATAAAATTAATTTTTAATAGCATTTTCCACTCATTTAAAATTGATACTCTTCTTTGAAGCTCATTTTTTCTTGAATATTAATTAATTATAAGAAATGAAAGAGATTTCTCTAAAATTTCATTTATCTGAAAAAGTCTTTAAATGTATTTACAATCGATATCAAAACCATAAATCGTAAGTTGTTACGAAATAAGTAACAAGCAATTATATTATGGATTTCAAATTCTCTTTTGTAAATTATTATTAGATTTTTAACCTTGCACTGCAAAAGAGATTCAACCAGTCATTATAACCGAGCATTCCATAGATATGCCGATATTATATCAATTTTTTGCAGGTACATTTAAATTATTGAAGAAGCAGTAGTTAATAATACTGTCAGAACATATCTTTGTGTCGATATCTTAAAGGATAATGTATATCAATGTACCTCTATGCAAAAAAAAGTTTATTACACTATATTTATGATTATCTTTATTCTAACGTGGTATTTTATCGTAAGTGTGGTTCATTGGTTCCTAAAATAATGCATTAAAAATTTTTTTTTCCCCAGATTCAACTATTTGTTTAATTCTAGAAAGAAACTGCATACAATCTTTCTACTTTAATTCAGTAATAGCACCAAGAAAGAATAAGGTATTAAGCAATGATAAGTGCAGTGCAACAAACTTGTTTTGAAACGAATGACACTTTCAATCTTAAATACTAAGATGCTTTCTGTCAGTATCTTCCTTGACAACAATTTCTTCACTCCAGTTACTAATCAAAATGTGCCCGTCCAAGGCTAACATAATTTGGATGTGCCGATGACATTTTTTCATGACATTTTAAAACAAATTAGTCTGAGGATCTCGTGGTTTAAAAGTTGCTAATGTTAAACATCCGAGAGAAATATATCTCACCTTTGAAATCATATAACTTCTCTATTGGTGCTGCTGTAAATATATTATATTGATTTAGTTTTGAGCTATTATTATAGAAACAGCTATAAAGAAATTGTTTTCTACTATTCTGCAAAAAATTAGTTTAAATTCCCATTCAGGATCATTTACTGTTTCTGAGTCTGAATTGATTAACTTGTTACAATACATTTTTATTTAAAATTTGCCCATAATAAATAGTATGTGCTTCTTTATAAAATCTGACTTCTCATTCATTACATCATAAAATTTTAATTATCAGTTTATTCATTCTGCAAGTTTCTTAAAGTTCATTAACTGCAAACAAAAGAATTTCCCCGATGAAAATTCGCAAGAAAAAAGGCAATTAATTAAGTAAAAATATTAATTTAAGGTATTTTAATAACTCTGAATTAAAAAATTCTAAAATATCACAATAGTTAATTATAATTACACAATTAAGAAAATGTAAGTTTTTAAAAATTTTTAGACAGTAATTAGGTGATTTTTGATACATGCAGGGAGAAAAATCAATAAAAATTCATTAGATAAGGGGGGCATTTATTTAACTTTATATCTTTGGTTACTTACATAGAAAAAGCACAGTTTCAGTGAAAATTGTTATTCAGAGCATTCCCCTCCCACATATATATTGTCACGAATAAGCTTTAAGAAATGCTTTTTAACTATATGTTGTTAGTCATTTTTTTAAATTCAAAAAGAAGGATAGCAAAAACAAACTCCCGTAATGTCGCTTTTGAGATTAAATGTGCAAAAACACATGCAGCTTCTAGGAACTTCCAATCAATATCTCTAAGATGCTGCCAATGAATGTTACTATTTCTTCATTTTTATTCAGCCGATCATATTTCTCGCTTCAGGTTGTTAAACATCAGTCCACGAGTTTCAATCTTTCTTGAAATAGGAAATAATTATTAATTTCTTAGAAATTACCTCATTTTTTTAAATGCCGCTTTATTTGCGCTGTAAAAGAATTTCACCCCGTTATTTGTAGATACATTTTGATTTTGAAGTTTTTTATATTTTACGACGAGGTTCTCATATCTAAAATTCTTTTTTTTTCAGGATGATGAAGAAGAAGAGTCTGATTCCAGGAATGGATCGATGATATTCTGATTTATTTATTTTTCATTGTTTTGTTGTTACTGGTATCTTCAATTTTATTTTTTTCTAATTGACTTGGAGGGTCAAGGTAAGACTTATTTGTAGATATAAATTATATCTTTAATTTTCCAACTTATAGCTCAAGATCTTTGCACGTTGCATCTGACAAGTTTTATGCAACTTTATAGGATCTAAAATATCTCCTTAACATTTTCCTACAGAAAAATACTACTTTTTTGATGTTTTAAAAAATCCACATAAGTCACCTGGTGCATAAAACACTGTTCGATTTTTACATGTTATGATTCTCTTAATCTTGTACGTCATTTTTTCAAAGTGATTTTCTGAGCTACCTATCTACAAGATGGGTTGCATAGTCAGTTTTACATTTTAAGTTGGTGATGGAAAGCGCTGTTATCAATTTTTTTTGTACCCATGGAGGAGATTTTGAAAATTAATCTCGTCTTGCTGAAAGATAAAGGTAGATTCCGTTTTATCTGAATTATTTAAAAAAAAAAACTCGTTTCAATCCGTAGTCAAAAAACAACAGCAATAGTCCTCTCGAAACATTCTCGCATGTCTTTTATTTAATTTTTTTCTTCTCTCCCACTCTAAATAAAATTGTGGACATTGTATATGGCCATAAGAATATGCCTGTTTTTTGCAAACAAATCTAGTAAATACAAATTATCTTTGGTATAAATCTAATGTTTTCATAAAATTTATTTTGACAGTATGTATTTTAGATGCCTTTTTAAAGACCAATGAGCATCAAAATTTGGGATGAAATTACAATTGTAAAATAAGATAACATCTCGTATTTTTGACCTTGCTGTGCTCTATTAAATTAATAAATTTACCATTTACTGCCTTTAGGACTAATTTTGTCTTATTTAAGACCATGACTTTCCTTAATACGGTGTGTAAGATGTCAGAAATGACTAAGTATGAAACACCTGAATCAACCAAAGCTATAGCTGTTTACCATCTATCTTTATATTATTTTTATTTTTTCCCATTTGGAAGACTTTTTTCTCAGCGACGCCACTTCTGTTGATGAGTCTTTCATATAATTTTCCACTGTTCTGCATGGAATGTGACTAAGACATCTCTACAGTGTGACCTAATACGAGAACTTCAGCATCTATGCACTTATGAAGTGGATGAAAAGAGCATACCTTTTCTTCGAAGTTAGTTTCAAATTATTTTTGTCGTTTGTTACTCTTAGAACTATGGAATATTTGTCAGTACCAATTCTGTGTTGAAATTTCTTTGAAGAACATTACTTCATCGACTCGTATTCTATAGAAGAGTATTGGTATCTTAATTTGAGGTAACTGAGGAGTTTTTACTCTTCTGTTCATTTGGACAATGAAGGGGTCAAAGCAACCCACGAGATTTATAAAGTTTCATTTTAATCGGGAAAGAAAATTTTTTATATTTATTTCCAGGTATGTATTTAAATATGGGTCCAAGGAGTAGTGTTACGACATCTAGCTAAGAAGATGCTGAATGAATGATGATCGTTGGATTGAATATTAGCTGCAGATCAAGGTGCGCGATTTCGTTTCAAATGCAAAAAGAGATTTTAAAGGATGTTGGTAGCTTGATGATGCTTTTGCATGTTATTATTTATAGATGATTATAAGAAACTTGGTGCTTCTAGTTCTTCCTTCTTCTAGAAACAGATAGCTTCGTACATTGCTGGAAAATCAGTTTTCTGATTAGTTTTTTGCCTAATATCCTCAGAGAGGTTGGTTAGCAAATATGTTCGAAGCAATTCACATTGACTAACAATTTGAAAATTTTGGAACTTAATTTTCAGGATTAAAGAAAATTCAGTGATGAAAGGCTACTGAGCAACATCTTGTTAGAGAACCATATTTGTTTTGTAATATCAGATAAGGTAGTTAGATTATTTAGATAGAACGTGAGGGGTTTCCGAAGATGATACATGTTGGGGTGATAAGAAAGTAAGACCTCGCGTTATGACTGGGGGTCAATCGTCTTGAACAAGAAAGCGATTAGCAAGGGGATGATGATTTCGGGACAGCAACTTTTTTCGACATAGTGGACTACAGAAAAGGGAAAAGAATTAAATCTCATCGAAGAATCAGAAGAATTAACTAACGGCATAACTGGATGAAAAATATATTAGTAGTTGAACATAACTCATTCTTTTGATATTGCTTCTATCACCCGTAATGGGATGACTGGTTGTACACTATCATTAAGGAACTTGACTTGCTCCATTACTGTGAAAGCAAACTGGTCCATCTCTATCATCACTAGTCTTCTAAACGTTTTTTTGTGGATATGACAAATGATGTGGAGTGTACTTTGACTGATGCGGAGTAGAAGGTATGTTCATTTCATTTTCGAAATGCTATGGCGAAATAAACAGAAGTAATTGACTTGGGATCTGGCGATTCCCTTTTCATACTCATTGAGTGCTGCTCCCATATAGAAGCCAAAATGTGTAGATGGTTCTTTCCTCACAACATCTTACAAATAAGGAAAATGAGGCCCTGTAGGAGGAACTAACAATCACAGAAACCAATTTAATTTTCTCCCATATTTTGGTGTATTGTAGAAAGTAGATTATTATTATTATCTGTAGTACTAAGATAAGAAAAAAAAATCTGGTTATATTTCGAGTTTTATGCGCATTTATAAGTTCTGGTAACTACCATGCTAGTAAAATTTAGGTGCACTATTATTTAGCAGTATCAAAATTCTCTTGAAATTACCAATTAATTTTGGTTTTTGAGAGTTCTTAAAATTTTAAATGATACTGATATTAATTCTTGATAAAATATCTCAAATAAAATAAAATTAATTCAGTTATAACCTGTGAATTATTTTAATGAACCATCATATTTTAAACTGAGCTAATAAACATGTGACGCTTATTTGTTATTCTGCTAAGTAAATGAATATTTATTATAGTTAGTATTATCAAGAAGTAAACTTGTTACTTTCAAAATACAGACATAAATATCCTCTTGATAAAAACATAGAATAATTAATTTAATAAATAAAATAATAATAAATGAATGGAAGAAAATCTACGAATATGTGAACTAACAGTTATATCACAAAAGAAAACAAACATAAATACTTACGCGATTGTGGCTTACGGGTTCCTTAAAAGGTAAGCTGACATGAACTAAAATCTAGTAAGTTCAAATAAAATTTTCTGCTGACAGGGATTTGCGGATGCTTTTTATTTATTTCAAAGTTAGATAAAATAAATGCAAATGAAAAAAAAGTCAATATAATTATAATTAATTTAAAAGAAAAGTTAAAATTATGTTATATTCAGAAAAATATATATTACATGAAGACGCTTAAAACAGTATTTAATTTCTATAATAAGATTTAAATTTAGAGAAAATTTATTGATCTATAAAGAAGTGAATTCTATATTTTGATAAATTTGATTATTTAACTGAAGAAACTCAGCATATGTGAGTGAAATATGTAATAAGATATTTGCATCTAAACTACAGATATATAACGTCTTTGGGAAGAATGCCTTAAAAGAAATGGAAATTTTGAGTAATTATTCAATCAATTAAAAAAATCGCTTGGATTAACTTAAATATTTTGCATATGTTTTATCTTACGTTACGCTACTATTTTGATGATATTCCACACTTTATATGCCATTCCCTATTCTTTATCATTTGAGAAAAATTATGAAACTTTAACTAAATATTTAGAAAATTTTATCAAATAAGAAATTGACTTTAGAAGCACAGATTATCTTGGATTTCCTGTAGCATAAGGAAAACAGGATTTTTCAAATTGAATAACTTATTCTAGTTTTTCGAGCACTGTTAAAAGTGGCCAATATCTAGTGAGTACAAGAAAAAAAAATGCAAAAAACTCTATCTGGCTTTTTTCTCCTTATAAATGGTGTCTATATAAGACTGTGACATTGTAAATTTATAATTTTCTGTTTACTTTTTAAAAATTTATTTACTTATTTTTTCATTTGTTTATTTGTATTTTTCTCTTTGCTTTTTCTCATTTTTTCTAAATTTAAATTTCCGATCTTCATTAAATTTTATTATTTGCTAATTATGTTTCAATGGTACTGTAGCTGTTGAATATTATGAAGGCTCTTCTGTTTGAGACATTTAGACTTCTTCACTTATGCTTGCTCCTTTTTTCCGGTTTCTTGTTTGGCTGTTTTTAGCTGCTAGTATATATGTCAATGAAAGCATTTTTTGAATTGCAAATAAAAATAGTTCTTTGATAGCTATTTAAATTCTATTATCAAAAAAATTTAATATCTCTTTGGGCACACACACAATCATGAACAGAATAAATTTTAACATGTTTATTTCTTGATACTATTTTCCCATTATTCACAGAAAGTTTTAGCATAATATTTGTAAAATTTAGAGGTGTCGAATTCTTTTTTCAAACAAATATTTCAGAAATTTTCTTAAAAAAAATATAGTTAAAATAAAAGGATTTTTAATTTGAGAATCAAAAAAAAAATTTCTTAGTGGAAAATGTTGTAATGCTTGATATAAATGATTTTTCAACTCCTACTATTAGTTCACACTCTCCTTATATATATTTATTTATACATATTCGAATTTTTAATCGTTAATAGAATACTTTTTATTCATTCACTCAAGCTTAAATACATTTTTTAAAACTTGCAGTGGATGACACTTTACACACACAATACAGTTTTTTTCAAATATTAATTCATTAATTAAATTTAATTAATTTTATGATACTTTAAATAGAGTTTTAGCAGTTTGTAATGAAAATGGAAATTAGCAAGCAGTAGCTCAATCTTTAACATGCAAGGGTTTTAGTATTTTTCAGTACTCAGTGAAGGTGAGGAATGCGAGTTCAATTCTTGCGAAAATCTATTATTTTTTGATACTTAATAATTTTTTGATAATTATTTAATAAAAAGTAACTAAAATTTATTATTTTTTTATACTTAATAATTTTTTTGATAATTATTTAATAAAAAGTAACTAAAATGAAAATTTTCTTTGTTGACGTAAATAAGGATTTAATTTTTTAATTTTTTAATATTACTTGTTATTGATATTTTTGAGGAATCGTTTGTGATTACAATACCTAATCAGATTTGATGATTTGTTTTCCTGCTTAAGATATTCTTAGTGCTTTTATTGCAACATGTGCAATTACAATGTCTGAGCTCATCTCACAACTGTGAAATCATGCTCGCAGTCACTGACGGAATTTCGAAGTCGTCTTCTGAGTGAGACTATCGCAATCTTCTGGTTTATTATTTGGACCTTTATTTCATTAGACATATCATAGAATATGCCTTAAACCCCATTTTTCTTATGATGGTTAGCAAACAACCTCTTTGTATAAAACGATATAGAAAATATTTCACATGGCAGAGAAATGATTAAGTACAGGATTATTGGTTATATAATTCACTTCAGTACCCGAAATTCAGCAAAACTTCTATTTATAAATTTATCAAAATTTTAATTTTCTTCCTATTTGAAGTTCACATTTTCCTTCCTTATTCAGGAAATAATAAAAGAGTACTGTAAACTTAAAACAAAAATTTGAATATGTGATTTAAGCAACTTTTTTAAGTTTCAAAACTCCTTGAAAAAATACGGGAAAACAGCACTTTTGCTTTATGCCTGTCTGTTTGCTGATCAGCCATTCAGTCTGTGAACGCGATAATTGAAACCACTTTGTAAATGTTTGAAATTTAATATATAGAATTATGATCAAATCTACAAAATACTAAAGGCTTTCTATATTGATAAAATTTGTACACAAGTTTAACTTTTAAAGTATAGATTTCCATCAAATTATGATGGACATTTATTTAGTGGAAATTTATCAAAAGAATTATTCAAGTACAAGGGAATTCAACAGCTATAAAATTTAAAGCTTTAGATTCATAAAATTTGCTAAACAAATTTAACATTTAAAATGTAGATTCTTGTGAAATTTTGAAATAATTGCATCACATGTCTATAGGTCTGTACTTTTACATACGTGTATACACTAAATTCTCAAACATAATGAACTAAATTAGTGAAATCCGGTATGTCATTTTGTGGCTACTGCTTCCATTTTATTTTTGTATGGCTATAATTTTCGATTATTCTGATGCCAATTGCTTCCAAATTTACATTTTATTATGATACATTAATTTAAATGGCTGGATTAGTGACAACGATTTATATTTAGTATTTATCGTTCATCTATGCTATGCAACCTAACGAGATCAAGAATTTTTTGTGGGGAAAATGTTGAAAATGGGGATAATTATCTACAATGAATTCTTTTAATTAACATAAGCCACGAATGAAAACAATTGTGAAAATGAATTGAGATGTTACCCCAGTTTCACAAGAAATAATTTGAATGAAAGTGTCCACAAACAGATCATGTCTAATTTTCAAAATAAATTGGAAATAAAACTTATTTCATTTCCAACTGAAGAGTTGAATGTAAATATTGTTAAAAACTATCCTTTACCATTTTTATAGTACTTATTACTCAGAAATTTTCTATTTTCAGAGGTAAAATATCAAATTATTATTAGTGGCAATGTATAATGAACATAATAAAGTCAAAATTGTAATCGTTTCTACACAGAACAAACCTTTTTACTAGTACAAACCATTTTCTTGACTCTCCAAGTAATTTGAGAAAATTGTAAGAATTCGGTAAATTATTTTTAGTAATCTTAAGTGTCATGAGTGTGCAACAATTTCCATTATTACGTGGATTGCGCACAGATACAAGAATGTGCTATAATTATATTTTAGGATTTGAAAATATCAAGACCAGTTAATGGAAATCGTTTTCAATTACATCATTTTATGAAATACTTCTTACATTGTATAGGTTTTGTCAATTTTTGCGTAACTGATACATTTAGACAAAAAAGTTTAAAAAAAAACTTCGTTCGTATAATTCGATTTTATTTTCTGGAGTTATATTTCTTCATTCACTGAAATTTTCATCAGTTTAATGAACTAAAGAATTAAGAGCGTTAATACGTCTCACTCATTTCATTTTCAAGTTGCCTAGATGAGAAAATTGAGAATTCAAAACATTTAATATTTCATTCAGATTTTTTAAAACCAGAAGAAAACACTTTTTTTGAAGTCGTGAAATTTCTACACAAAATTAAATTATAAATAATTACTTCTTGGCTGCCTGCTGTTGCTAATTTCGAAATGCAACAATTTTTTTTTGTCCAAAAGCAAAGAAGTTTTATACCAAAACAAAATGTGTTTTGGGACAAAAGGACAAAACAAAATAAGAACAATTGTCCTATTTAGTTTTTGTAAAAAGTATGTGTAAAATGTCATTCAAGAAATTTGCTTTTTATTAAATGTTCAGTCTTTCTTTAGGCCTCTTCTATAAAAATAAAAACATAAAAAGCATTTATGCCTTGATTTTGTAACTTTTATTCGTTATTTTGTATATTAGCTGCAGTTTTCTAATTTCTGTGGATAATCGCTAACTCACTGAATTTTTTTCTTACTTTAATGAAATCAAAAAAATATTTACAAGGTTCTTAAGAAATACTTATTCATTCGAAATTTCAAAGTAAAATTTTCTCATTAAAAAAACTTTTTTATTACATAGCTTTCTGTCATATTTGTTGGCCATTTCAAGCAATCCTTTCTATTTTTGAACATACGTTAGAGTTATAAAAATGGCCTTTCATTTCATTATTGTACTAGTTTTTAGAGCGAAAGACACTGGTGATGATTGTTTTTTTTTGGCTCAATATATTAGGCACGATAATATTATTTGCATTCTACAATAAATGCGCCATGTCTATTATGTAGAATTGTAATGATCGAAAAATGAATTATTCACTTATAAATATATTTCAAGATTTTTTTTAAGTAAATAAAAGCATAAAACAAAGAAATGAAAGCTGTTGAGCATGCATCTGAAAGAAAATACAATTTTTAAAACAGGAAATGGTTTCAAGAGCGACATGAAATCCTACATTAAGAAAGTATTTCTCATCTATGTAACTGAACAAAAAAAGAAACGTTTGTGACAAAATTAGTTTAAGGGTAACATAATTTTTTTTGCATACTGCAAAGAATTCATTAAAAATTCAAAAGTATCAAAAATTTAATTATATTTTAAATGAGCCAGAGTCATATAAAGATATAAATGAAATAACAATAATGATCCTACTTTATAAAAGATTGTACAGTTGATTTTTTTTGAATTTGAATCTATGTAATTTTTATTTAGACAGGTGAAAGTTATAATGATGCAAGTCATATATATTTCTTATTTTTCAGATATTAAAGAATGAATTAAAGAATTATTATTCAAAAATAAAAACATGTAATGTCATTACTGTTAAGAAAAGTGTGGATCCTAATTTAACAAAAGGGTTATATGAGATTGAATCTGCTCATTAATTAAGTTTTTAAACAACATTTATTAAAAAAATATTTTACATCATTGCATATTTAATCATTCTTATTTTCGATTTGAAAATAAATTATAACTAAATACAAAAATATTGTTTTTTTGCACAAAAAACATCTGCCAAAGGCAAAACTAATGACATACGAAATGCCTTTATAAATTTAGAGAAATTCGAATGATCTTGTAGCCAAGCATACAGAATTACATGCAAAAAATATTATTTCTAATTGAAATGTCATATTTTCTTTTGAAATGAATCTAAAAATTTTTTATTCAGTAACATAAAAACACGAACTTACTAATGCATTTAATATTTATTAAATTTCAAAAGATATCCATTCATGTGAAAGATTAAACAATGGAATGCCAGAAAGATTTGTATATGTATTCTGAATAATGTCTTACTCTAAATATAGAAAACTTTAAACATATGATAGTTAAATAATTGTCATGCCCAAATATATTCAAACACATAGGAATTTCATTTACATAGAAAAAGGAAAAGGAAAGATTGGAAAAGAAGGAAATGAATAACATTTTACGGTTTCTACTTCAGATATTTGATCTTCCTTTATACTTTATGTATGGTTCACAATTTTTTTCACCTTTATGAAAAGAAAATATAAGGTGAATGCAAATGGATGTACAAATGTCAGGTTAATTCAAAGAAAACTTCATACTGTGGTTTCTTTGAATACATTTTTCTTTTTAAAAACTGACATATTAAAATGACAAGTGAAATTATTGTTTTGATTAGAAGAATTTTTTAAAAATATTTAATGCACGGAAATTTTGTTCTAGTTATTATTCTGTGAATAAATTTAAACTAAGAGGAAAATATATCTGGCAGTTCCATAATTAGAATTTTAAATTAAAAAATTATCATCTGTAGCTACTTTTTATATTTTTTAGAATCATCGTAATATTTTTAATATAATGCGGATCAACAAATTCTTTAAAATTTAATAGAAAGTCCTATAGTCACTAAACAGAGCCACAGAATTAAATAATATAAAAAAGAAATAGGTGTAATAAAGCAGTATAAATATCATGGAAGTGATTCAACATTTCTGCTACCATTAAAATGATTTATTGAATCATCGCATTATGTTAAGGGAGAAAAGGATGTGTCTTTAACATTTTAATGAAAATTTTATATTATACGTATCACAGTTGTGGTTGAAGTCTTTAAAACTTCCATATTGGGGATATTCAAAATTTGGAACACGATTAATGAGAAAATTCTAATACGGTACATTAGAAACACTGGCTAAATTCATCGGGAATTGATGATCTAAGTAACATAATGCAATTTATAATAGTCTTAATCTGAAAAGCATGATTTTATTAAATGAAATTAATGGATTCGTCTAATTTTGGCTGAATTTGTAATGAAAAATAATTAATTTTAAAGAATATATAAGTAATATAGATTGAAATAACTGGAATGATAGTTTTACGTATATTACTTCAATTACTTTTAACGATTGCATTTTTATAAATAGAAAAATCCTGCTGGGCCATATACAAAGGATGAGAAGCTTCAGCCTGGGTAGCTGATTCTCGCCATCTTGTTGAGTACACAAAAAGGTGGTGTTTTTGGGGGGGAGGGCTGAATCCTGCCATCGATGACAGGATATATATCCTTAGGTAAAAGTTGCATCTCGACCATTGATGGCTCTTAGTACTCAACTGCAGTTCCCACCATTGTTGCTGTTATGGTGGTCCGGTTATGCAGAATTTTCCTTGTACCTCTCGGTGGATCAGAGTAGAGAAATTGTGTTTGTTGTTGCAATTGGAAAGATACTAAAAATAAAGAGAAATCGTAAAGTTCAGTATAGTGAAAATAATATATCAAAATTTTTGCAATTTTTTTCAAATAAAATAAAGTATATTTACTGAGGAATTTCCTAAAATGAATCAACTTTTAACTATTTTCATATCAACTGAAATAAATTGAAAATGATGATAAAGTGAAAATAATTTTTCTGTTGAAAAAATTATGATCACTTAAAAAATGAAATGATTTGCCATTAATTTTATATATTCTCTTTTTTTTCCTATTTTGAGTAAAATTTCTTTAACTATGAAAATGTATCTTATTTTCGTGTCTTCCATAACATTGTTCGAAAATAACAACTTTTTAGTTTTTATAAATAGCACTTTTAACATTTAACACCACACCACACCTCCGTTTCTAGAGCTCATGGGGCCCCTTTCCGGTTTGGTATAGATGTAGGTGGACTTATAAATAGCACTATCAATTAGTAGAAGAAATTGAAGATGGGAAAAGAAATATGTAATAAAAAATGGAGTACTTTCTAAAACAAGCCCAACCTATTGCCCCATGCTCTGTAGTTTCAATTTGTTCTTTTTTGGATTGGAAGTATTATTTTCTTCGTCCTATGAATGATGGGTAGGATTTTGCTTAATTTGTAAAGTTAACTTTTGTTTTTGGGGAATGAAGTAAATCCATGTAGAATGAAGATAAAGAAAGAAAATTATAAGACTATTTCTAAAGCATTTATATGCCCTTCGTCAGAATTTTCCTGAAGGAAATGATATTGAAGTAAGAAATATTACTTCTTACTAAATTTTAATATAATGCATAGGAAATGATATTTTCTTTATGAATTTCCCTTCCATGAAATGAACACATATTATCCAAATGCATTTAACTTTAGTGCACATAAAAAGGCTTAAAATTTCAAAGAATCGAGCGATATTTGATGAGTATTTTCAATTAATGTGTCTTATTCGAAACGAAGTTGCCGTTTTTAAAACTTGTTTATAATAGGTCCATTAACTAATTCTGTATTAAGTAAATACTGCTTTGTGGCAAAATTGAAATGCTTGTTCCTTGCATGTTTTCAAATATTAATTTAATACTTTATGATTTTAACTACTTGGTAATTTTATATTTAAAAGAAACTATGGAATAGGAACATATGAAAGTTTTGATTTCAATTGATTGACTTGTTGAAAAACAACTGATATATTATTGCGCATAATTTCATGTATTTCAATTCGGTAATTCCATATATATACTTAATTATATATAGAGAGTTGATACTCAGTAACATAATAGAAATATTATTTCTAATCGAAATTTTATATTTTATTTTATATATATCTGTTTAATAATGATTTAGTTTGTGACATAAAAGTATGAGCTACCGAATGCATTTAATATTTACCAAATTTGGAAAGATATCGTGAAAGCTTGAACTATGGCAAAGTAAAACTTAAACTATTAGAAAAATCTTTATATGTATTCTGTATATGCAAAACTTACTCTAAATATACAAAGCTTCAAACATATGATAGCTGAAATTTTTTAATATCGAAAAGGGCTCGAATTCACATAAGACTGTAATTTTTATAGGAAAGAGAAAATTAGAGATTGGAAAAGAGGAAAGGAATAAGATTTTACTATTTCTACTACAGATATCTGATCTCTCTTTATACTTTTATGCATGGCTCGCAATTTCGCTTTTATCAGTATTATTAAAAGAAAATGTCAGGCGAATGCAAATGATTGTACAAATGTCAGGTAAATTAAGGAAAACTTTATACTGTGATTTCCTTGAATGCGTTTTTATAGGTTGACATATTTAAATGGAAAGTAAATAAGAAACAATTTTGAAAATGAGAAGAAAAAAATATTTTTATAATTAAAAAGTCAATGAAATTTACTAGAAATCTCTATCGGCGTGAAAGAGAATCGATTAGAAATTAATATAAAGAATAAATGTGATTAATAAAGTAGCATAAATATCGTTAAAGAGTTTCTGCATGTTATGCTACCATTAAATCTAATGTATTGAATTTTTATATTATGTTAATGATGAAAAGGACATTTCTTCAGCATTTCAATGAAAATTTAAAGTTTATTCTTATCGATGATTGACGCCGTATGAGATCGTCAAATTAGCGGTTTCAGTCTTTAAAACTTTGATCTTGGGAATACCTATAATTTAGATCACGATTAACAAGAAAATGCTAATCCTGTACTTTTAAAGTGCTAAGTTTGTGACGATTAGATTGTCTAGGTGTTTTACTGAAGTATAAAATATTCGCAATCTGAAAGGCATGATTAAGATGGATGAAATATTATAGATTCGTCTAATTTTAGCTGAATTTATTCATAAAAATTATTAATTTGAAAGAATATTGCAGTAGATGCTATGTTATTGATTGAAATGCCTTTCAAATATTAGCAAAATACTTATTTGATTAATTACTTTTAACACCTCCTTTTTGTTATTATCAAAATTTAAAACAATAGAGAAATCTTAAAATGCAGTCGTATCAAAATAATATATCCTAATTCTTGCAGTTTTTTTCCCCAGTAAAATTAAATAAATTTGGTGCTCAGTTCTTTCATGACAGTCAGGTTCTAATTACTTACCACCTAAAAATAATTAAAAATAATGACACATTTAAACTAATTTTTATATTGGGAAATGTATGATTGGTTTCAAAAAATGAAATAATTTGTCATTAACTTTTTTTACCTCTTTATATTCTCCGCTTCTGAGTAAAATTGCTTTATCAATGAAAATGCAACTTTTTTTTCACAGTTTTCCTAACTATTTTCGAAAATAATAGCCTTCCAGTTGTTATAAATAAAATTACATATGAATAATTAGTAAAATAAATTTAAGATGGAAAAAAATATATATGTATCCTCGATAAAAAATTAAGTATTTTCTAAAACAAACACAACATATTGCCCCATGTTCTGTGGCTTCATTCTATTCCTTTTTTAGATTGGAGGGATTATTTTTTTCGTTTTGTGAGTGACAGGTAGCATTTTGCTTAGTTTGTAAAAGTAACTTTTGTCCTTGGGGTATAAAGTAAATCGATGTAAAATGAAGATAAAAAAAAGAAAATTTCAAAACTCTTTCTAAAGAATTTATGTGCTGTTCTTCAAAATTTCCCTCAAGGAAATGAGATTAAAGTTAAAAATATTACAACCAACGAAGTTTTAATATGATACATAAGAAATGACATTTTCTCTAGGAAGTTAACTTCCATAAAATGAACAATAAAAATTATTGCGCAGTTCGTCAAAAAATATTTGAGCACTCCTGAGTATTCAGGTGATTATTATTACTTACTAAACAAAAAAATTTAAAATAGAAAAATGATATCTAAAACTATGGATAATTTTTATGGTTATTCAAGAAATCGTCTTTACAATTAAAAGCATATTTATTCGATATCTTCGAACAGTAACGTCTCTTTTGGATAAAAAATTCACATCCTCCGAATGAATTGAACTCGGACATTTATAAAACGCTTCTATTTTAAAGATGAAAATGATAAATTATTTGTACTATGATAAATTATGTATTATGTGTAAGACAGAGTCAGAATATTAATGCTCATGTCGGCAATGTCTGAACTTATGCCCATGTGAAATAACAAAATGATTCATTATTTAAGTGTAAGCATGCGCGTATTATGTGTTTTAAGCGATTTGAATTACCTCGTATTGTTTCAAATACTAATTGATATGAAGCATATGGTGGGGAATTAAACAACTCTAAAATTAACTGTGAATAAAGAATTAAGCATATGGTAAATTGGCAGAAACAATAAATATTGAAGAAATTCGCATTAATGACAATCAAAGATTCCAAGCTAATTCATTTATTTGCCAATTTATTTATTAGATCAGAATAGGTTTACTTATTTTCATAATATTAAGTCATAATTTACTCATTTTAAGGGTTGGGTATAATTAATGTGGAACAAAAAATGATCCTGCATTAAAATGCTCAACAATTTTATAACTTATGGGAGTGGTATCATCAAATTTTTTTTAAAAATTATATAATAATTCACTTATCTACTCTTTCCGACATACCATCGGCAACTAATATTTACAAAGGAGTTTATTAGTCTGCAATCTTTGATCATTATTCGATAGGATGCGATTAACGAATAAGTATCAGAATATGGAAAGTATATTTTAGGTGTTTTTTTTCCAGAGGGCAATTGGTTAATAGATGTTCCAAAAATTGATGTGTATCTGTAATTAGATGCCTACATCTGTGTATTCGTCTAGTTTTTTGTGTTTTATATTTATCATGTTAATTTATATTCGGGTCACTGAGAAGTTTGCTTTCTTCAAAAGGGATCTTACAAAATTTATAGGACTTTTATAAATTTGACGCAATGAGCGTATATCAGTTTTTCACCTACTAAAAAAATCGGTTGAGAGTTATTGTGTTTACAAACATAATAATAAAAATGTCGTTTTCGGACACAGAAAGCTAAAATGTAGTGTTCGAATCGTTTATTATTTGTAATACCTTTTTGTCTATACGTTGTAAATAAAAAAAAATTCTATAGAATTTAAAAATTTCCATGGAAGGTTAAACCAAATAGTTGAATACTACTCGTGACAAGATGCATTAATTTCATTTCAATTTCCAGTCGATAGTGAGTCGATATCACAATGTGGCTTTGCCACATGGTTGCCTAGAGGCAGAATTTCAATATCATGATTGGAGTTACTCAATTCCATTGATGACTAACTGCTTGAGCTCGACAGATCCGCTATGTTAACAAAGGAATACACTTCTTTCTGTGAAACCACCATGAGAATCACCTATGCCATTCGTATTATTCAAATTTAAAGTGGGCAAGGAGGAAGGATTAAAGCTCTCAATGAGAGGATAACTTTTCTTCCCTGTAATTTTACTTTTTATTAATTATTTCATAGCAGAAAGAGAGAAATTTTCGCTTATTAAGCTAGGGAAATAATCAATTTGACGTTAAAGAAGAAATAGCTATGTCGTTACCAAACATGTTTTGACATGACACGAATAATAGATGAATACAAGCATAATAACTTTAATCTATTGGTATTATAACAGGAAAGAACATGGTTTTTCTGTTAGTTAATACAAATTGCTCCATGAATGATTTTATTGCCATCATAAACAAATTTTAAGCATAAATACAGAATTTATACAGCTATTTCAATGTCATTGAAAATCATTTACAGCAATAAGATAGAATCATTTAGAGCTGTGATGTTAAATATGAGTTTTAATGTGTTAATAATTTAAAAGAAAAAAATCAATTTCTTTTATATAAAGCATTTAAAGCATCATATCAATTATATAATCAAGAATAATTGTCGCTGGTACTGAAAAGTTGAGAAACTCTAGCTATTTGTATTAAACATAATTGTAAGAATGCTTCATTATTGTTTTACACATTTTTTATTTAACAGAAATAAATCAAAAAGAGAAATATTTAATTATGAGTTTTTCTTTTCTTTTAATCAGGGTAAGAGGTCATTTTATTATTCTAAACTTACAATTTCTTTTATCTCAAAATTATTTTTTCTTTTATTGATACCTTTTTATTACTCATATTATAGAGCCTTTACAAGTGAAGTATTGAACAATTTAAAATTTTATCTATTTCTAACTATTTGGGGATAAATTATAAATTTCTGTTCATTCAGCTGCTATCAAAACCGTCATTCCAGTGATCGTTTCCATTTATTTTTAAATAAAAAAATATTGCAAAGATTTATGAACGATTTAAAGGGGAAAAACGAAGACAAAGAGACAAAATATTTTAAGATAAAATGCTGGAAATAAAAACTATCAAATCCATAATACAGCAAAAAGATTTTTTTTCTATGGAATATGACCAAAATAATAAATATTTTTACAGAAATATTGTATAAATAACAGTAATTATTTCTATTTTTAAGATGAAACCTGTTAAGTTATTAATAATGCTAAGTTAATTTTTTTGACAAAACCAAACAATAATTTGATTTTCATATGATTTGCTATTCTTTTGCAAGTAAAAGACGTTTAGTGCATTTAGCAATATCTATTTAATTTCCTGTATTGCTGTTTGAATACAAAGGAAACAGATGAATATGTTTGCGTGATGCTTTATAATTTAACCACCAACTTGAAATTATAAAAAAAACATGTCAAAATTTAATTTATATTTATAGTTTCTTTGTTGGTGATATTTATAGTAAACTTGTAAAGCAATCCATTAATCCAGTGATTCTCAACCTGTGGGGCGCGCCCCCCTAGGGGGGCGCGAGCACACTATTGGGGGGGGCGATCATATCCAAGAGAAAATGTTACTTAAAAAATGATTAAGTGACTGAAAGGAAAGAACACACACACACATACAAAACAAAATACATTTCGACATATTTAATAATTAACTTGTTAAATTAAAACAACTTACTAAATTAAAAACAAATTTAATAATTATTAGTAACTTCCTTGGGCCTGTCTCGCAGAGAAAAGTTTTTCGAAGGAGGGTTTAATATTAGAAATAGACACTCTCAATTGTTTTTCTATATTTAGCTGAGATCTATATTTTGTTTTCAAAGAAGCCACCACAGAAAATCCAGTTTCACAAAAGTAAGATGTTGAAAATGGTAGTAGAATGCGAAATGCCCTTGTTTTTAGTGCAGAAAACTCATCATCCACTCCTGCCCAAAATTCAAAGGGTGATTTGTTACTAAACTGTCTTTTGGTTTTGCCGCTTGCCGTGAAGTCTATGAAGATTTCTTCCTCTTTAATTGAGAGTCCTTCGGGAGTATTTTGAAATGGATCCCTCACCCACTTGTAACTTGATATCAGTTTGTCGTCAGCAAGAAAGTACTTTTTTAAAATTCTTTGCTAGCATTGCTAAATGATTTTCAATGGTTACAAAATCAACTTTTACATGTTGTTCATCAGCTTTGTAAGTTTTAATACTATCATTCAAATTTGCAAACATTGTTAAATTTTCTTGCTTTAAAAATCTGCTCCACAATTCCAATTTCCTACAAAAAGCATTAACTTTATCACTCGTATCCAATATATGTGTATTTGCTTCTTGCAGTTGAAGATTCAAGTTATTTAATTTCTCGAATATGTCGACCATGTAGCTCAATTTCATCACAAATAAATTATCGCGAAAATTCTCTGCTTCCGGTTTGATTTCCTCTTCTAGGAAAACGGCGATTTCTTCTCTTAATTCATAAACAAAGTTGCAAAAATTTTCCTCAGGATAATCATCTTGCCTCACAATAAAATAGTAACACTGAATGTACTGCACCCATGTCTTTACAAAGTGCGGAAAATATTCTTGATTTCAGAGGTCTCATTTTTATTTAATTTACTACGGTTACAACCATAGTTAACACAGTATTCAAACCAGGACTCATTTCTTTGGAAGCCAAAGTTTCTCTGTGGATCATGCAATATGTCCAGACGCACTGTGGCGATTTTTGTTTCACAAGTGCTTTAATACTTTGGAATCTTCCGGACATAGAACGAGCACCATCGGTGCATATTCCGAAGCAATTTTTCCTTTCTATGTTTGCCTCGTTCATAAAATCATTTAAGATAGCAAATAATGTGAGTGCTGTTGCTTTGAGTTCTATTGGTTTGCAGAAAAGTAATTCTTCAACTACTGACAAAGCATCACAAAATCTAACATAGGCAATGAAATGAGAATCTTTATTACTATCTGTTGCCTCATCAAGTTGTATTGAAAACAATTTGTCACGTAGCTTCGACAAAAGCTGACACTCTACATTTTCAGCTATATCATCAATTCGACGGGTAACAGTATCATTTGAAAGAGGTATAGACTGCAATTGTTTTGCAAAATTATCTCGAAAGATAATTTCTACAATCTCAATTGCGGCTGGCAAAATAAGCTCTTCACTAATGGTGTGAGGCTTTTTACATTTGGCTATTTTATAAGAAACTTTGTACGAGGCAATTAAAGCTTTTTCATTCACAGACAAAGTTTTTTTAAACAAGGATTTTTGCATTTCATATGATTTTAATTTTAATTCGAAGAATTCTCTGGATTTGTTTACGTACTCACTATGAAGCGTTTCCAAATGTTGTTTAAGTTTATTTGGTTTCATGCTGTCTGCCGCCAACATTTTTGAGCAAATGATACACAGGGGCCTTTCTTCATTTACTTCAGTACTAGTGAACCCAAAATTTAAGTATTCTTGCGAATATTTTCTTGATTTTATTTTCGAAACCACGCTCTTCTGTGTACTTGTTGATGCTTGTCTATCGTCTAATGCTCGCTTACTCCCGCTTAAAAAATTATCCATGATTCTGCATAAGTCTGTTGCCGTGAATATTTAATACGGTGAATTGCAATTACACGAAAATATATATAACATACACATTCAGAATAGATTCAATTGTGATAGAAGGATCGCCTCGAATGAGATTGACTGGAATTGAAATTGGCGTCATAGAACTTTCTCCTTCTTCCTATGAGAAAACATTTGTTCACATCTGCGCATGCTCGTAACTTAACTTTTAAGCTGACCCAGACAAATTCCAGACAAATCGAAACTTCTCTAGAAACTGTGAGAATGCTCGACATGACGGGACGCAAGAGCAATAAAAAGGCATAGGATTCTTGTTTTTTTTTAATGCTGAGAATCGGTGTTGCAAAATGTCAATAAATTTCCTTATTCTTGGTAATTTGTAAAGCTTAAAATTTAGGTTGTAGTGTAGGTTTAGCTCCAAAATACTCAAAATACATTATTATTGTATACATTTTATTGTATGTGGTGGGGAGGGGGGGGGCGCGATGAAAATTATGATTGAAAATTGGGCCGTGAATACTAAAAGGTTGAGAAACACTGCATTAATCTAAAAATACAAATACAAATTATATACATCTGAAACGTCAGTCAGGTAACAGATCTTAGTAATGCTTTTCTTCCTAGATTAAAGTATCTAAATATTTAAAATCAGAGCTTATTTGGATGATTAATTTCTTTTGATAAAGCAAGATTTATTTTAAATGTTTGATAATTAATAAATATTACGATTAATAATTAAATTATTTGTAATATCGTAAAATTGCGACTTGTAATATTGTAAAATTACCATAAGCAATAATATGTATGCAAATTATTACGATATGTAATAATTTGGTGCAATATCTGCTAAAGGGATAAAAAATGTATATTAATGTAGTAACAGTAAATGGATAATAAATAATAGATACTAATAAAAGATGATAAAAAGCAAAAAAAAAGACCTGGAATAAAGATAATTTAGCATTTATCAACAATACAACAGCTTTTTTCTTTTATATTTAAAGTAACTATTGGCACATTAAATCACTGTATGAAAATAGTTATTTGCATACTTCAAAGTATTTTGTGATACTGTTTTAAGTTATTTCAAGTCTAGAATTGTTATCGAATATTTTTATGATAAAACATGACATTTACAAAGGAGTGTT
This sequence comes from Argiope trifasciata, assembly GCA_026543055.1. Taxonomy (NCBI): domain Eukaryota; kingdom Metazoa; phylum Arthropoda; class Arachnida; order Araneae; family Araneidae; genus Argiope; species Argiope trifasciata. The sequence goes on along the minus strand of JAPMOQ010056821.1, from coordinate 270,575 downwards.
TTTTTATTTGTCAATAATCAGTCATATAATTCGAATTCACTTGCAGGTATTGAGGAAGAAGATAAATATATATTGATAAAGTTAATTTACAATATTCCGTTTATCACAATATCTTATCAATGCTTTAGAAACGATGTCTATTGAGATAGTAAGACCAAGAATGACTTACGTTGATTTTAACTGGTATATAGTATATTAATCTACTGTTTTGCTGACCAAAGGAAACGAAATCAAATTGAAAATTGTAGATAAAATCATCTGTTGCTCATGAATACAGCAACAAATTATTGTTACTAATATCAATTCTGATTTTAGAATATTTTGAGGGACATAATCATAATCGATTTTTCTGCTCCACCTGACACACTTTAAAGCAAGCGGAATATTACCACATGATTTGCTGGTTTTATGGTTGATTCCTAATGCTCTTCATTGGTCATGACACAACATTTCCCATAGAATGTATAGTCAATTATCAGTAGGGGATTGCTAATTTTACATCAATTCTATTCTTACCAGGTAGAGAACAAACTACCATGCTGGACGTTTCTAGTACTTTTTTTGAAGTTACTCCTTATTTGATATTTTAGGAAGATAAGGCAGCTAGTGTAATCGCCAAAATATTCGAACTTGTGATTTTAACGAAATTCCAAGTTTGAGACCTCCTTCAGTTCCATAAATACGATTTTGTTACTATATCTTTTTTCTAGCTGTGAACACTATAACTCACAAATACGCTGAGAGAAGTCTAAAATGTCTTATAAAGAATTTTGACTAAATAAATACAGTCGAATCCGGTTAATTGGACCACCGGATGATCGGACCAGCCGCTTATTCGGACCGAATCTTAAAGAATCGAAACAAATCCTATGTACATAAGCCTAATATTATTCGCTTATTTGAACCGAAATTCCGTTTAAATGGACCAAAGAATGTGACAGGGAATATGAAAAAGAAGCCGCAAGTCGCTTGTGTAGAGCAGGAAATCCGAAATTGAAAAGAACCAGTGGCAGGTGAGCAAGCCCTTTGTTTCTTTGTTTCTTAGAACGCTCAGCTCGGTAGCCGCCAGTGAGGAACCACTGCTTCTCCGCTTTTCGAGGAAATGAAATCCCACGTAAACCAGTATCTTCGGAACACTTTAGTCAGTGAACTGAGCGTGTCTTGTCTCCCCTGCCAAAATGCCTGGAAAAAACATCCACCTGGAATTTCTACCTCCCAGGACCACCGCTTTGGTACAGCCAATGGACAAGGGCATCATAAAAAATTTGAAGACCTTTTATCGTTAAAGGTTGGTTAATTACGTCATTGAAGCAATTGAAAAAAGTTTGCTGACCTCCTCATCATCAACAGCCAAAGAAGTCAGTGTAAAGGTCAACATCTTACAAGCAGTTACATTTTTGGCCGATAGCTGTCGAAATATAAGCAGTGAGACAATTCAGAACTGTATTTCTCACTGTGGCTTTAAGCATTTGGTCTTGGAGGTGGATGTGGACATGCTGATTGAAAGTGAAAATGATGAGGGAAATGTGGAACTTCAAAAGGTCGAAAATTACGAAGAATTTCTATCCATCGACAACGAGCTTCAATACTACGATGAAAATGAAGACGCTGAAATTGTTGCTCGAGTTACAGCAAAACACACTACAGCATCGGAAGACCATGAACGTGATGATGACGCCCCTGTTGGTGCAAGTGACAACACAGGATGCCAGGAAATGCAATGAAACTTTGCGCCGCTATTTCATGTAGGAGGGAAATGAAGGCAGTCCCATTGCTGCGTTAGATGTTTGTAGTGATTTTGTTCAAATGCAGTTCGTCAACAGAACGCGTCAGATCACACTGGATAAGTTCTTCAAACGTTGACTGGAATTTGATAAGAACTTTTTTTATTGTGCTTCGCATGCTGAGTATCGTGTAGATCGTTTCGAAGAATTTGTTTGTAAATTTATTTTTCAATGAATAAAGTTATAAGCAACAGTAGTTCTTGTTTGTATGTTCGCCATACGCGTGTGCCGCACAGTAAAGGTCATAATGACATATGCTACGTATAGCTAAGTATAGCGCGTCTCGTCTTGTAGCATAGGGCATACTCGTGTAATCGGACTAGCCGGTTATTAGGACCAAAATAATCGCGTCCCGATGTGGTCCGATTAACCAGAATCGACTGTATATTTATATCAAATAATGAAATATATGATTCAAATTCAAATTATATTCTTAGCGACAAAATGCAAAAAGCTAAGTAAATGTGATACATGAATTCAATATTCAAAGTATAAATTTAGGCCAATTTTTAAAAGAAATAATTTACAGAAATTCTGGTTGTCTGGCTATTCAAATACAAGATTTGGAAAGGAGTTAAAAATGGATTGTAGAAGAAATGGGTAAAAAAGTTTGGACGTTCAAATCTCTAGCCTCTTTAACTTATGACAGCTAGTTAAGACACAAGTAATTATCGCAAAACATTCCTCTGATTAAGAAATTGATAAATATATGATATCCTGAAAATTAAGAATTATTTATGTTACAAATTCATAAGTATAAAAATCTTTTCAGAAATAGAGTAATTAGACATCAGAAAGTATCAATAAAAAATCTTAAAATTGTCAATCTTTAAAAAATTCTTTTAAAAACACTATACTGTGTGAAATACCTGAGCTGTTACATTTGTATAACATTTTTTTTCTCTCATTATCAGGAAAAAGATAAAGAGAGAAAAAAAAAAACTGTTTAAAAAGATGATTAAATAAAAGGAATAAATAAGTAGTTACTTATCAAAATCACAGATGGCAGCATATTGCTTTACAATGCCTAAGCTGCTTTAATCTGGGATTCCATACTCGATTTTTCTGACATAGCGATATCAACCTTTTTCAGAGGTTGTCCACGTAAATAGAATGTGGTAATGTGATGTTTTGATAACTACTTTCTCCTAAATATTTTTATCATAAAATTATTTTCAAATGAAACATCAAACCAAAGCAATATACCTTTGCTTAGCTATATGAATTTCGAACACAACTGGAATTTTAATTTATTACCAAATCTTAACGGTTTCTCTCATTCTTAAGTGTATTTAATCATTTTTTTGCATTTCCAGTGTATAATAATTGCAAAAATAATTTTTTAGAATTTTAAGTTTTAAATCAAGTTGAAAATATCATTTGAAAATTTTCTGTTAAACAGACAAAAGTTATCATAATTATGTTAGCATTAAATTTTGAAAAAAAATAATGGTGAAATAAAGCTTTATAACATAATTCCTATGAAATAAATAATGGAAAATCCAAATGTTAGGATTACTTCAAAAATATTTGTTTTTCGAATTGGGTTTTGAAATAAGGTTGAAGATCGAAATAAAGCTTAACGCGTTAAATAAAATTAGAAAATATGATAGAACATTACTCTGTGAATAAATCATTAATTTAATATGTATTTGGGGAAGTCATCAAAGATGCAAATGAATGCGTAATTCGAATTTCTATATTTCAAAGCATATAGTTTTATGCCAGACACAAAAACGCTGCAATTCATTACTATCATTTAAATCTTTATTTTTCCACCTTTGACACTGCATTCAGTAACTACATTTTAAAGTAAAAAAACTACTACACTATGCTTTTTACAGAAACATAATTTAAATATAAAAAGATCGATTTTTTCAATTTTCATTTCATCGTCAAGTGCATGAACTGTCAAGAGAGAGGAAAAGAAAAGAGAGCTTTCCTATTTCCTTGTTCGCATGCATCTATTGCATGAATAAATAAGGAACAATTCTTTCAAAAACTAGAAAACTCTGTTACCTTATATATCTCTGTTTAAATAAAATCCTACCACGTTTTACATTCGCATGTATGCTTATCTTCACAACCGTGGAATAAATAAAATGCAGTGGCATGTGTTGGATATATTTTTCATTTCTAACGTTCTGTTCGAAAATTCAATTCCTTTTTTTGCATTTCTGGCTCATTTATTTGGTGCGACAGATTTCAGTTTCGTTCTGCAAAATGCACATCGGTTACACTGTGAAATACTCCAAACTTTTGATATTTTTGAGAATGGACAAATCCCTTAATACATTTTGCATGAATTGTGTATTTTCGTTCGAATAATTCAAGCTATTTTTTATAACAGATTTTGATGAAAGAGTGTATAGTTCTATTCAGGAAATTTATAGAAATTTATAGTGATTTTACGATTATCCTTATTTATTACACATAGATTCAGATAGAATACGCAAGTGCGCGTTCTGTTATAGTGCGAGTCATCATTTACAATTCTGGTAGAGATTAGATGGCCTTTCGCGAAAACAGGTTGAGAGGATCTAAGAAGTATTTGTTTTGAGTGAGTTAAATCATACTTGCATATAATTATAAACATATTTTATGCAATACATAATCAGGAGTTTAATTATTATATTAATAAAAATATCATTATTTTTTTAGAGATCAGTAACTTCAAAAAATTAGTCAAAAATTGGACAATGTTGAGTAGTAAGTAAGTCACGTCATTTTTAGGCATAACTGATTTTTTCCGAACCGAAATAATCCACTAGGCATTTTCTCCACTTTCTATGTACTCACAATTCACAAATAAATTAATATTAAAGTTTCAAAGTACGGAAAATTAAACCAATGATGCATTATAAATGTTATGCATCCACTCCATCGGAAGAAAATGAATTGAAAATTGATTTAAATTTGAAATGCATCAATTCACAATTTTGGAGGCGAGACTTATATATTGACTTCTATATGTCTAAGATGTTTCTTTTATAAACAGATATCAAAGAATATATAGATTAATTATTTTTTATCGAAGATTGGTTTTAAATATACCATTCTGAGAATAAAACAAATTTCATTCATCTCATTCTTTGTGTTTCGAAACACATAATACAGACAAATTTCTATTTGATAAATTTCATCTCAAATTTCATAAATATTTCTTTTTTTATGACAGGACTCAATCCAAACTTCCTTCTGTTTAGCAAACAGGGATTTGAGTTACTGCAATTATTATTATCAAAAAATATATTTTTCAAAATTCAAGATTTTTTTTAATATGAATATTTTTCAAAAATTTGTGATTATTGAAAACTTCTTTTCGTTTTGTATATTTTTTCTTCGTGTGAGATGGAATAAACATTATAAAACTGTATTCATTTTATTGCAAGTAGATTCTTGTACATAGGATTAGAGTTATTCGATTTGACTGAATTTTACCATTATGATTATAATTTAAAAAATGAGTTTTAAATTCATAATTTAATATTTGATTCTAAATTCTACATTTAGCTGTCCTCACATATTTATTCGCTTTATAATAAATTAAGGCATGTTTCATTGTAAATCCCTTAAACATATTTGATTAAAATATCGAGACAATTAAAAAAATACTGCAGTGCATAAATCCTCCTGAAAAAATAATTAGTTGACAGGCATTATTTCAACGGTATTAAATAGTTCATGAATTCTGAAATTATCTTAAATAACTTTTTTCTTTATGTGCCTAAATTAATAAGAGATAGTTTATACACAAATTTTCAATTCATATCAATTGAAAGTTGTATCATAAATTTTTTCACATTAAAGCCAGAAATTTAATCTCAAACATCGAATTTACTATTCAGAAATCAGATGTCTGACGTCATTGTACTTTAATTTTAAAATATAGCAAAAACTGGAATGCATATTTGAAATTTACTTGTCCGAAATAATGAGAATAATTTGAAAAATATCTACCGATTGTACATATTTTATATCACTAAATGACCTGCGCATTGTAGTTAAATCTACAATTTGCTTTTTTTTATTGTTGTTTGTATTTGGCTTTCTAAAAAATTTGAAAGGATTTTCCATTAAATATTAAAGATAAAAAAAATCTAGATGCTTTCGTAGGAGATACCTTCTCATATATTGATGCTGGAAATTATGGAAATTTCTATAAAAGAAATCGGTCTTCATGCAAGAAATATAAAAGTTTACAATTGCCGTAACTTATGCATTTAAAAAATCTAATCAAAACATCATTTGGAAAGAATATAAGGTTTGTAGACTTATCTATATAGCATAAAAAATTTAAGTGTGGTGTTTACATTGTGCTTAAATATTATTTAATGCAGGATTTTTAATGTATTAAAGAATTAGATTAGTCAGAATACTATCTAATTATTGAGAGCCATAATGGCTCTAAACAAGAATCAATAAAAATATTATTTTGAAATTAAGCCAGACGACATGAAATCTTTATATGATATAAAACAGAAAGTTCAAACTTTCTTATCTTATGAATTTTGCTAAATTTCACTTTTTTTTTAACAAAAGATTTGAAGATGGAGACTGAGAAATTTTCATTTGGAACCGAAATGAATATTCAGTAACTGAATAATTGAACGATTTTATTGAAAAGCTAATTAATGCTATCACCGATGAACACTATTTTTTCAATTCTTACTATTACCTCACACTCTCCATATACGTATTCATTTATTTATATACCTTGTTCAAATTTTCAATGGTTAATAAAATACTTTTCATTCATCCATTCAAGTTCAAATAAATTTTTTAAACGTAGTGGATGAAACTTGATGTTAATAAAGTTTTTTCAAATATTAATTAATTAATTAAATTTTATTAACTTTCAATACTGTAAATATAGTTTTAGCAGTTTGTAGTGAAATTCGAAATAAACAGACAGTGGCTCAATCAGTAAAATTCTAGGGGTTCTGTATTTCTCTTGTGAAAGTAAGAAATGCAAGTTCAATTCACGAGAAAATCAATATTTTTTGATATTTAATGATTTTTTTATAGTTATTTAATAAAAAGAAGCTAAAATAAAATTTTTTTCTTGTTCACCTAAGTAGAAATTCGATTTTTTAATAAATATTACTTGTTTCAAATATCGTTGATTTATCCTTGGTGTTAGCAGTTCATGCCTTCTATTTGATGGCACTAAAGATAATAATCAATGCATTCTTGACAGCGGATATAGAACTGACAAAATCTAATAATTTGGTTAATCTGTTTTCTTTAAATAATAATGATAGTGATAATTCATTTTTATTTGTTAGCTTCTTTATGGCTTCTTAAAATCCACTCTGACTCTTAGTTAAGCTTATTTGACTATACTGAAAATATCATCTGATGTTAATCTTATGTATAACTTGTGGCAAATCACGTTGAGGGAAGAGAATTACATACTCATCATCATATTGATTATAGAATATCGAATGTAATATTTATGTATTTAAAAATAATTCATACATTAAAAATGTATTAGCAATCAGTACTAATAGTAATTTATCTGTGAAATAAAATTTGCACTGGAAAAAGGAGTTGTTTTTCTGGGTCCATTCTTTCTTAGAAATTCATATCGAGTAATTTATCGGCGATTTCCTTCTCAATGGTTATTCCATCAAAATGAAATAATTTTTTTTTTTACATAAGGTTAAGCATTTTTTATAATTTGATGTTTGATCTTTTTTTTTGTTGTTAAGGATGTAATTGAAAACTACATATTTTTTGCTAATAGTTAAACAAATATAATATAAAAGTTATGGTTAGAATTTTAAACACTTTAACATGAAGTGAAAAATTACCTACAGTAATTATTTTATTTATTGCTAAAATGGAATAAATATTAAAAACAATTATTATTTTTTAAATGTTAGAATCTCTAGATTAAAGCACTACATTTAAGAGTACAGAATTCTATTTCAAAAAGCATGTATGTTTACTAATTCCTAATTCATTGATTCTGAGTCAAGAATTAGAAATTATCTATATATAGAAGTTATTTCCTTTGCTATCCTGAGTCAATCTCAAGTTAATGAAAAATTCTTGAATTATAAAAAAAGAAAAATCTTTTATTAAAAAAAGGCGAAAATTAAAAAATATATATAGTGAGTAATCACATAGAAATAATAAAGTAGAAAAATACCAGCTTTCTGATTTCAAGATAGTGATTTGATTTCAGCGTTAAATAACATAAAAGACTGTATGTTATATGTGAGCAACAAGTGAACTAATTCGCTGTTAACTGAGGACCATACTTTTGAGACTATAGAAGATGAAATTATAAAATTTATTCCGCAATAATTAGGCAAGATTTTAATTTCATTTTCCTTCAGTTGAAAAAAAAAAATTGATAAACTAAATTATGAATTTAGTTTATTAAATTTGAAAACATGTACTGCGTTTTTTACAGGTTAAAACGAATCGTTCTTTAAAATTGAATAAATGTGAAATATTTGTAGTTTCAGATTAAGCCGTCAGATGCCGCCACGAACTGAAGATCGAGATTGATGAATTCCAAATCCTACATTCAAATGTTTAAAGATATACAAATCTAACCATAATATCCAGATTTCTTTTTTTTAAATCTTTTGAATGAGACTATGGCATTTTCAGCCCTTTGATTATCAATTTGTGTCTTAACAAAAATATGGAAGGAAAAATAATTCTAAATTTTCTGAAACGGACATATAAGTAAAATTTGCGATAATTCAATGAATTTAAGAAAATATGTTTAATAACTTATTACAACAAAAGTAATTTCCTTTACAATTTTCGTTTTTGAATTAATAATAATAGGGGTACTTTTATTACAACAAAAGTAATTTCCTTTACAATTTTCGTTTTTGAATTAATAATAATAGTGGTACTTTTTTGCAGTGAACCTTCGGTTTAAATTTCTTCTATTAAAAAGCTTCCAAAACTATTCGTTTGTAACAATTATTTTGCTATTCTTTGTAAAAAAGAAAAAAATTAAAGGAACTGTATTATTACATTTATATAATTATTACATTTTAATACATTTAGTACATTTTACATTTTATATATTATGTAATTATTACATTTTTAGTATGTTATTGGATAATTATTTTACATTATAAGATTTTAAAATGTAATTATTGCAATTAATCCCAGAATTTTCCTTTGCACGTTGACTTCACTTTCAATAAAAATTATTTTAAAACAGCATATTTTCTTTACTTAAATAATTACTAATTCATCAATTTATGATAAAAATTAATTAAATGTTTTTTTAAAGTAGAAAATTTGAAATTAAGTATAGAAAAAGTTCCTTTCCCAAAAAGAAATGTTCGATAATAGAAAAAAAAAATCTGATCACATTATCTGAATTTAGCATTTTTTAGAAAGTAAGATTAATTTGATTTGAAAACAGAATTTTGAAATATTCATTTTTGGTAACTGAAAATTTAATAATTAATTTTTTAACCAAACCAAACAGTTAAATAATAAATGCTTTTAATTATAAATTTATTTTTATTTGTTAGACTACAATCTAATTTATCATTTTAAAATTCAAATTTATAACAAGATTTCATATCATAAATTCGTTTAGTGAAAAAGGGTTAAAAAAGGTTAAAGGATTTAGACATGGAAAACATTTGTACTCCATTTAAATTTAGCATTACAATTAGCTTTTCTAAACGTACATAAATGGCATTATGTCTTGGGCCATTTACAGATAACTCGTCTCGCAGTTAACTAATTGAATTGATTGGTGATCTGTGACTAGCTGTTTGAATATGATTGTCATAACGAATAGCTTATTTGTGCCATGTACGCATTTAAGAATTAATAATTAAAAAAATATTTATGAGAAAATGTTGTTGTTCAAAATGTATGCACAATAATATTTTTATTTTATCTTCTTTTTTATGAATTTTTAATTGGTTGCTTTTCATGAAAAGCTTTGAAAATTCCTGGAGTCAGTCTTAATTCCCCCCTCCCCTTCAACTTAAAAAAAAGGAAAACCAAATATTTTTTTATCAGACTATACGGAAATTAAGTTTCCGGTATTTTTTATAAAGAAAAAAAATACTTAAAATAGAAATTTAATTACTTTAACCACTCAAAGGGCTTAGTTGTCATAAAAAATATGAATATTTTCTGTCACTTTGAAAACTAATATTTCAAATTTCTGACAAGCAGTATCTGAAGTACTGCCTCATAGGATGGAAATGAAAACTTAATTAGGAAACTTAACTTCAAACGTCCATCTCCCGAAAAAATGCCCCTTTCAAAAGTCAATTTCACGCCGGTTAAAATCCTTTCCCCCCAGCATTTACTGACTAGTTCTTGAGGATGGTAAATTTATCTTTTCTATCCGCAGAAACCTCCCCTGAATAATTTTCTTTAATTAATGAGAAAAAATACCGTAAAAAGGTGAAGAAAGCTATGAAAAAAATTCCCTCGTATTATGTACCTTTCAACATGCCTAGGTTTCTAATTACTTAACGCAAACCATTCACCAGAAATGATGATAGTAGAAAAGACTTCTTTTATCATTGCTTTATTTTTTATTTATATTAGTATTCTTTATACCCTCCTCTTTCTCTTTTTTTGTTCTTTTCGAATGATTTTCCTTTTTTTTTTTTATCATGCTCAAAAAATTGGGTGAAAAAATGCTGAAGAATTCAACGACGGAAAAATCTCCCTTAAGAACCTTTCCTCAGTTTATAGTTATTGGAAAAGAATTTTTTACAATTTAAAAAATAAGTAAAAATAAAAACACTGATTTAAGACAAAAGAAATGCATAAATCATCGATGAAATGAATTTATTCCCTTTATCTAGGTTTTTCCGAAACAACTTTTATTTCTTAACTAACATTAGAATTTATTGCCGTAGAATATTAAACAGAGTTTATTTCTTGATTTTATGTTCAAATTGAAGGAATACTTTTGAGGAAAAAATAATTTCAAGATTTTTTTGTTTATTTTATTCGCTTTAAATGTTCTTTCAAACTTAGAAAAAAAATTTAAAAAAAATTAAAAAAATGAAATGAAAATTTTCGCAAATTTAATTTTTAGAGAAATTTAGTCGAAGACAATATTTGATGACATATATCTATTTTTTAATTATCTCTGAAAAAAGAATTATCTTTAGAATATCTAATAGAAAACAAAAATATGCAATCCAAGTAGGACTCATTGAACTTTAATTAATGTGTTTGCATTTATTGGTGTGTGCATGCAGGCCAGACCGAACGACATATGCACTTGGATGGTAGAAATATGCATCTAGGAGCGACTTTCTTGAACTTTTAGTTATACTTTTAATTATATAAAACTGAAAAAAAATGTTTGGCATTTCTTCCGCCATACCTTCGAAAATATTACAAGGCATAAACGATATTTCCATTATTTAAAATTAAAAATGTATCCTTTTAATGATGGCACTATTTTAAATTATAAATTAAACTTTAAGGAATTAAAAATTTTTCAAGCATGCTTTCCAGCAATTTACTTTGTTCAAAATAAATACATAAATAAACTTACATCATGCTAAGCAAGAAGGGAAAACGGCTTTAATTACAGTATTGCCATCGTTGACGAAAGCTCATATTAAAAGTTTAAATTAATTATTATTACAAACTAAAGTTAAGAAAATAAATTAATTTTCGGAACATCTTTTATGAAATGAATGAAGTATATTTTTGTGATATTTTCTATAGAAATATACGCTAAAATTTTTTGCTATAGCCTTTTAAATATTTATAATATTAATTTATCAGTTTAATTTTACTTATGTCAAACATGGCTATGGAGGAAGAATGGAGGCTATCATCTGTAATCAAAATCCATGAACTAATTTCAAAAACATTTGTAACAGCCTTAATAAATAGCATCTAATAAAAAATTTCTAAATGAATTAAGTAATCATTTGTATGGAATTTAAGTCAATAAAGGGTCAGAAAAATTAATAATTTAAATTTTTTATACATAATTAAATTAATTTATAATTTTTGTCTTTTAAGTTGTATTTAATAAAATATTCTTGAGACATTTAATATTTTAAATAAAAAAAAAATACCTTTCTTCAGCAACTAAAATTGGCTGAATTATAAAAATATGATAAAAAAAGTGCCATAAGTGACTTTTTCATCGAACGTCTGAAAGAAAATATGTCCGAATCTGGATTTTTCCATGCCCGGCTGTCCTAATATTAGAAAATGTTGATTGCATTATGTTAACAATATTAAAACTCTTATTAATCTCTTAGATTTGATAAAAGAAGATTGAAATGTTATAATTTGGTTGAATGTTCTCAAAGGACTGTATAAAATCTAGACTTCTTGATTGTTTATCAATTTCCCATTTATTGACTGAAACGAAATGATAAAAAAAAATTGGGTGTGAGGATTTAGAGTTATATACACTGTGCTAGAGTTACATATGGTAAAAAAATCCTTGCTCATTTAGTGCCAAAAAGTTGTAGCTCCAATCTTTGTTCTCACGTTTCTCAAGAGCTGGAGCTGTCTGTCTCATTGTAATTTATAGTTTACTGACGTTTTATACGACTTTATGAAAATGTGAATAATTGGAGATACCTCCTTTTAGCAGCAAACCCTTCAATGGGTAGCAGACTTTAAATGTGATATTATAAGCACTTTGGATGTGGAGCGTTCTTGAAGACCAAAATCAGACATTGGAAATGAAATCGTTAGAAAGGTTCACAAATATACTATAAATGATTACGATTGAAATTGTTCATAGGTTGCTAACTCTATTGGTATAATTAAAAACGAATATATCATCTTTTAATCAACATTTTGCATAAGAGGAAAGTTACCAGCAAGATGAGTGCCTCATTTACTGACCTGCGATCGAAAATTGCAACGCAATTTGCAAAATCAATATCAGAGCTGTTCAGATCAAACCCAAGAGACTCTTTGAGGCGTTTCCTTACTGTGGATGAAACATGGACCTATCACTATAGTTTAGAGACTAAATAGCAATAAAAACAGAAGGCAGTAAAGGACGAATCAGTACCAAAAAAAAAAAAAAGAAGAAAGCTAGCTATTCGTTGGAAAGGTTATGGCAACAGTTTTTGGGGACGTAAAGGGGCTCTTATTACTGGATTACTTAGAAAGAGGCAAGATCGTAAATGCTGAATATTATGCTAATCTTTTGGATACATTCCAAAATCAAAAAATAAATAAATAAAAAGAAAGATAGGGGAAAAAAAATAAAAGACCAGGCTTGACCAAGAAAAGAGTTCTGTTTCACTAGGGCAATGCTCACTGTGATGATAAAACTTCATGAACTTATGTTTAAAATTCTTTCTGATACCCATATTATCCTGATATGGCTCCTTCGGACTACAACCTGTCCCCAACATGAAAACATTTCTTACTGGAAGAAAATTCTGTTCTGATATCGAAGTCAATTCAGCGACAAATACCTATTTTGAAGCTTTAGAAGAAAGCTCTTACAGTGAGGGGATCCAAGCATTGCCTCACCGGTGAAGCAAGTATATCTCTTTGGATGTAGACTATGCTGAAAAATAAAGCAAGCATTAAACGGATTGTTTTATTTGCTTTCCCTTTTAGACTGGGAACTTTTCTACCAAACATCGTATCTGAATATATTAATCTAACATGTATATTAAGTTATATCTTGATAGTTTAACTATATTAAATATAACTTACTCAGAACGAACTAGTTGATCGTCAAAGGCACAAAAAATACAATACTTTTCTCTGGAAAATAAAAATGTATGTCTTGCTGTTAAACTTTTTTCAATTGTATATTATTTCAGTCGACGCTACAAGCAATTTAGATGCCTCAAAGCACATATTTTCTTCCATAATCATCAAATCTTTTTAGAATGATAATATTAATAGGTATGAATAACCACAAATTATTTTTTTCTTTCTTTATTGTATTTAATTATTTTTCACAAATCAAGAAAAAATAAAGTATTACAAATAATTAATTCATTTGATTTTTTTTTCCGAATGCGAAAAATTTTCATGGCAAATGAATTAGAGAACATTTTAAGCTTAAAGATTTCTAATATTTCATGTAGGGGGAGAGAATAAATTAAAAAAAGTAGATACAGTATTCTGAAAATTACTTCTATTACTGAAATGTATCATAAAAAATCCAGTTTTATTCTTATTTTGTGATTCTTAATAACTATGATTTTATTTGAAAGAACTTTCTTGGTGATCAGAAACATTATAAAACTTTTAAAGATACTTACTTCAAAACAAAATGAATCATTCCACATATTTCTTCTAGCTGACATTTTTCTTGAGTGATAAGGTACAAAAGAAGCTAATATTTCATTTAAGACCTTTTTTGTAAGATTAAATAAAGACGATGCCTTTAGTGCTGTGTCACGCAACTTATTTTATATTAAGATGATATATATCAAATATAATAATTTAAGGTTAAATGACGTTTCAAGTCAAGAAACGATTTCTATTATTTTAGATTTTTGCTTTAAAATAAGATCATTTACTGATAATTTATGATTTTAGCACTCATAATTATATGATTCTACAACTCATAATATTTTACAAAGAGATAAATGTACTTACTCGATATCCTTTCAAGGTCTTTTTATTTTCTTAAAATCGGTTTGATATTGTAGGTTTTGAAACTGCTTTCTTAAAGATCGTATGTAGTTGAAAAGATTACCTCAAAGTGCATAGCATCGTCAAAAATAAATCGAATTTTGAGAAGAAAAATCTCACTTATAATTAAAAGAAAAAAGACTTATTTTCAGAATTCCTGTTTGTATCATAGAAATTAATTACCAAAAAGATAAAGTTAATTACTTAATAAATCTATAAGAAGCGTTTGGGTTCCATTTTTCTACGATTCACGACGCATTATTTTTTTCTTTGATTTGGTTATAAACAAAGGCCTGATGTATTAGATTCGTTTTTGCTTTTCTTTTAAGATCTTCAATTAATATTAGACGTTGCTTGGAAAACGCTGATAGAAATAGAATTTAAATAAACCGAAATTTTGAGATGAAACTCTTACTTATAATTTAAAGAAAAATGATTTATTTTCAGAGTTTCTGTTTATGTCATAAAAGTCAATCTGCAAAAAGATAAAAATAATTACTTAATGAATCTGTAAGAAACCTTGCCAATCTCATTTTTCAAAAATTCCTGAAGCATTAATTTTTTTCCTCTGAATTGGATATAAGGAAGGAGCTAAATCATCAAACCTGTTTTTAAATCAAAATTTCTAATTAATCATATTCATTACTGGAAAACAGCTGATCTAGAAAATTTCAAAATATTTTGCCATTGTTTTTATTTCTATTTGTAATGATCCATAATAAGGCACCAAAAATTGTGAATCATTATTTGATGACAACATTTTTAATCATCATCTAATATCTCAATAAAGAAGACAATCAGATGTATGAATATTATGTACAACTTTATAGAATTGTTTACTTAGAGTCAATAATGCAATCATTACATGATTTCAGCAATATACATTCGTGAATCATTATTTGATAATGAAGACATTCAGAAAAATATATATGAATGTTTATGTGCAATTTCAGAAAATTGTTTACTTAGATTCAATAATGCAATATTACTTTAATTAAAACGGTGACAAAAAAAAGCAAAATAAACAAATAAATCCAAAAAAAGGCAAATGCTGCTTTTTTGCATAAATATTTACATTTTGCATTTGCTCACAACTGCTGAAAGTAGTTAACTTTAGGGATTGAGTTTGTGAAGAAAAGAAACTAATTTAGATAATCAAAACATACAATTTCAAGTAAATGGACAGTCACAAGAGATAATTTTGCGTCTTCTTTTTTTCAAAATAAAAACTGAAGTAAAAAAGATTCAAGATTGACACATCAGGGAACAGTGCATCGAATGATTAATGAGTTGCCTATCAAATTGACTGTATAAATGCCAGAGACATGCAAAAAATATTTGGTTGTCAAAATGATTCATGATCACAGTTCAGTGATATGTGTTTATATCTTATTCATCTTGGCTCCCAAAACTGTTTATCTAGGATTTTCCCCAAGTTTAAGTACTTTGAGTAATTCTTATGAAAAAATAAAATCGGAAGTTTTAAGATAGGTAAGATTTCTTAAATAGCTAAGAATAATAAAATAAAATCCGAAAAATCCATTAATAATCTTCATCAATCACAGATATAACTTGGAGATAACTGTTTGTTCATATTTCGAAATGCTCTTAATGCACTTATTCATAGTATTTAAACAGAAGAATATTATTAGAATGGGAAAACTTCTTTACCATAGAAAAGAACTCATAAAAGTGATAAAAATCTTAAATTCATTTTATATTAATTGTTCTAAAATTTAAAACTTCAGCGGAGCAATTCTTGTGTAAATATAATTTCATTTATTCCCTGTTATATTTATTTTATCTCTAAAAAGGCTCTAATGATTTTGATCAAATTTTGTATTTAGATAAGGTCTAGCTTTTTAAAATCTATCTATATGTCTTTACAAAAAAAAAAAAAAACCACGATTTTATACCAAAAAATCCTTTTTTGTAGCTAAATATTGGCTTTAGGCGCTTATCAGGGATGGTGTATTGGTTAAGATTTTTGATTCTTATGCATTTTTTTATTTTACATCCAATGTTTACAGTTCATTAAGTCTTTGTTAATCTTAAAACTTTATATAAGCAACTCGTGTATGTAGGTATATTTATTTATTTCGCATATATCAGAAATGTTCTAAACATTTGGATCAAATTTTATATTTAATTAAGGATTTGCCTTTTAAATTTGTAATAGGAATCTTTCTAGAAAAAAAAACACCCTCGCAATCTCACACAAAAAGACAATTTTTTAAAAATAATAATCTATTAGAGCCTTTTTCTATTTTATTTCATGCTGACAATGTCATATAGTTCTATCTCGTAAATTTTTGTGGTATGTGTATTTTTTCAAGATATCCTATAGGTATCTTAAAATTTTGTGAGGTGATTGAGGGTAATATGAGGTAAGATAAGAAAATATTCATTTGTTATCAGTATATGATTCGTGTCTAAACTTATCAAAAAAAAAAAAAAAGAAGTTTTACAAAAACAAAAAAAAAAACATACAATAACAACAACAACAACAAAAAAAAAACTGCTGGACATTTGGTAAAGATCCATTCAGAAATTTATTTTCGGTTCGAAGTTTTATAGTGTTCTTGTGTTTTTCCAATTCCGCGCCATGATCTCAAATAAACAAACTTATTCGAACCCAAATTTTTTTTTCAAGTTTCGTGATTTGCAAATGCAATGCAAATTCGGCTACTATTTAAATTCGCCTCTTGTAAGTATTGTTAGACGGAATATGAAAAGTTTTTAAGCTCTGCTGTCGAAGCGGAAGAAAAGTTAATGGTTTTGTGGTTTGTTGCTACAACATTTAAAAAAATTATCTTTCAGTTCGTTTAAATGTTAAACAGAAAGGATGAATGGTTCGAATCTGCTGGCCAAGGTCTAGTAATGTTAATTTGGACTTAGATTTTAATTTTTAACATATTTACATTATTAACATATTGCTCCAGTAATGAGCACGTGAATTTATACTTAATAATCAATAAAAGATATTTAAAGAAAACTGCTTTCAATTTTATACCTCCTGATATAAAATTTTACTGCCAACTTTGCTGAAATTGGGGTTAGTTTATTCAAAGAAATAACTAAAACTGCCGAGTGAAGCTTGGTCTTTTATAAATTTTTCTTTAATATTTAATCACAGATTTTTTACAAGTCATGTGAGGTTCCAGAAAACCTATATAATATTTATTTAAATTAATTTTAAAAAAATTGTTGCATCAATCAAAATAATTGTTGCCGTGACTTTATTAAAGCATTTAACTTTAGTCTTTCAAATATTTATATCAGGTGATATATAAATTCTTATGTCATAATAATTTTAATATAATCATTAATCTGTATTTTTCCGCATTTAACTAAGGTGTTTATGAATAGGCGTATTCTAAAGCTACCAAAAAAATAGATAGATTCTTTTAAGAATAAAACATCCTATTTTTCGTACGTTTAACACACTCTGAAATTATATTATAAAACTGCTTCAAACAAAAAAGGGGCAGAAAAACATGGGAGGAAGAAATTTAAATTACAGTAAAATAAGTAAATAAATTTCACAAATTTTAAAATAGTTCAGAAGCGTCAACTCAACTGTGATTATTTACATTAGGAATAAAAATAAGCAATATATGTTTAAGGAACACAACTTTAGCATAATATATAACAATACAGAACATTGAGACAAAATTCTATCTTGAGACGGACCTTATAGACATAAAAGAAAGTCTATTGAATTGTCATCCACCACTCCAAATTTAAACACCCCACCGACAAAAAGATATTAGAACAAGGACATTCAGATTTAGCACACATCATATCCAAGAATACATCGAATCTCTAGTAAAATCCGTTCTTGAACCTAGAACCAACTTGCTGATACTTTATTACTAAATCATAGAAGTAGAAATAATGGTACCCGATATAATTAAAAAAAGAGAACCAATGTAAACGATTAAAAACTACTTAAGAACATATACCATGCACTTATATATCTTGGTCCTGTAGATAAAATTATGAGTGGTATTTGCCACTGCATGATATTAAATTCAGGAATTTTCTGTCATTAGTGACATCAAAATGTAAGAAATTAGAATTCTAGTTTTTCTTGAAATTTTGCATGGAATAACTAAGCTTCTTAAACTAAGCTGTGAATTCTTTGAGCACTAATCCTATCATAATTTTTATTTCTGAATCCCTTGAAAAAAAGTTAAAAGGGGAAAAGTATTAACTTAGGTGATAGATGTTCACAGATTGGATAAAAGTTATAGTTTACTGGAGAAAAATTTATAGCTTAGTATCACACATGAGAAAAATGTATCATATGAAAGGTAAAGGGAAAAATTTACTCCTGACTGAAATAGATCTGCAGAATCTTCTTGCTCAAGAAATATATTGTTAATTTTTTCTTGTAAGTATATGACAGAATTCCTGCAATTGTCATTATCTTTCGGTTATGGTATTTATTTGACAGACGATAATATTGAAAATTAGATTTTGGTGAATCTATAAAATAACCTTTTTTTGGTATTTTTAATCTCAAAACTGTTTTCATCTTGAAATTTCTGCTTTTTGTTTGTATGCTGATTTTTGTAGATGTGTGTGACAATTTTCATAATGTTGTTATGTGCATTTTAATACCTTAATTTTTAAGCACTGTTTTTTAAATTCTAATTTTTGATAAACTCTTCTAACTTTTCGTCCCTATCCAAAAATAAATAATAATAAAATTAATAATAAAAACTGCACATTTTTTTCACCTTCTGTGTCATAATTTCTCAATACGTAATTTAATTCCTAAGAAGAAGAAACTTAAATCTTAAATTTGAAAAAAAAATGCAATTATTTTAATGCTTCGTAATGTGATAAAATTGAAATTTTTAGGTCATTCCTTGTAATTAAGCGCTTGTCATTGTCTAAGATCAAAGTATTATTTTGAACATGCTTTCACATCTTATATAAATTAAAACCAATTATCTATAAGTTCTGAATTAAATTTTTACAATGAAGAATTTGATTCTTTTCTTAAATTTGAAAAATGCGATAAATTTATACACACATAGGATGCGTGAGCAAATACGGAAGAAAAGATTGAATAGAAATCAACATATTTCACATTTTATGTAAGCAATATATTTATTAACTTACTTGCAAGGATTTAAACATATACTGTGCTAAATTTTAAAATAATAAATAAACTCATTGTTTAAAGGCAAAACTAAAATTTAATTGAAATCTTTAGACAGACAATTCCTATTTCTACCACTGAATAAAGCACAGTTGATTTTAACTGGTGATTTTATTCTTGTTTCATAGTTGCTTTATCAATCTATTTTATGAAATAATTTTAAAATATAAATTTTAAAATTATTTAATATTTCAAACTTTAAAAGAAGTAAATTTTTGTCTGATAGAAACACAAATGAAAACCAAATATTATTTTTATGACAATTGTTTTCAAGGGGAATTGCTTTTAACAGTATTTATATAATATTATTGTTATGGAAAATCATCGTTTCTATATGAAATTGTTTATCGTATAGTCTTATGATAACTCCATGTGTTAAATCATCAATTAATTAATTTCCGCTAAATATTCAGAAAATATATTTATTTAAGTATTCCCTAAGCGATTTCTACCGACTTAATTACTTCCAGTACTTAGCGATTAATATATGCAAACTCTGAATGGTATACAGTAAGTAACTTACTATACGCAGATTAATTTTTCATATCTTTTCAATAAATGTAGTAGAAGGTGCCTTTTATACAGACATCTATGGAATTTCGTATTAACATGTACTGTTTATTTTTCTGCATTTATTTTTATGTTTTGTAATTTAGTGCAACATTTAACACATGACAAATATAAAAACTTTTCTCCAACTTTAACCTTGGCTTTCATTATATATGTTGTTATCATTAATGACACTTATCAGTGTAAATCTCGTTGTTAATTTAATTAAATCTGATTTTTTTTGTCTCTTGTTTTTTCAATGGCGTCATCCAGGGCCAAGAATATGGGTTAGCTACTCACACGTCACATCTTTTATAAGGAGAGGACTTCCTTCATATATTTCATTCACTCATCCATAGATTGTAATTTAGACATGGATCAGACAACGATAACCTCTGAAGCAATACCACCAGTGGTATTGCTTTCTGCATGCAGGACCATGACAGATTTGAACGTACGTCAATCACCATCGACACGGAGTTCTCGGTTCGAACTAAGGAATGCGAATCCAACGCCCTACCGGCCAGACTACCTCCGTCTTCATTAGGTATTTTATGGTAAATGTGATTAATCACAGGTAATTCTGAATAGTTACCTGTATTGTATGTGCTTTTGATTATTCATAGTCATCATTAAAAATATTAGTAATTTTGAATAATTACATGTAGGTATACAAAATCAATTGATTATATTTATATATAAAATGAGAAGAAAGTTTATTGAATTAAAAATGTTAATTTCCGTTGAAAGAGAATTATGGCATAAATGCAATTGCAAATCTTTTAAACGTGCTTCTTAGAACTTTCCAAACGGCTTTTTATTCACAGACTTAACTATTTTTAATCACATTGAAACACTAACTAGTTATTGAAAGATGCAATAATTAGTTAATATTGTCAACCAAGCAGAAATTAGAAATATTTATCTCTGAAAACAAACTATTAATGTCGTTTCATACTATTTGCTAGAAAATTTGGAATGAGCTATGAAGTGAATTGACGTTAATAATGTTATTACATATGACGAGGCATATTTTGATTCGTTCTTTCCTAATTACTTTTAAGAAACTCAATTAAGTAATTAAATAAGTCTCCGTTTAACTTAGTTATTTTGACATTTTCTATGAAATGTTTAGACAAATAATATTCCTCCTTTCAGAAGATTTGTTTATGCTATTAGTGTAAGAATTCCAAAATAAAATAAATTTCTTGCTCAATAGTTAAATTTTACTCGGATCTCCAATATTCAATAAAATCAAATTAAAATTTTGAAATCTCACAGTATTTTGCAATGTATATATATTGCTAATTCGTGAATATCTGAGAAAACTGGAATGTGTAGTAAAAGATAAGCGAATAACATCATTTAATATCAATGAGTAGTTTTTTTAAATGGAAAAGTGTTAGTTTGGTGCAGTTTTAATTTCAAACAAATTCCACACTGGTGTTCCATTAGACCAAACAGAAGATCAAAAGACAAACAAATTATGTAATTGATACTATTTTGTATTTCTATAATATTATTATTTTATATATTTGGGGAAATTCACAATATTATCAAAATGATTGGAAGAGTCAGAATCTGATATCCTCTTTGTGTTAAGCACGTAATGAATCCTTTGGTTTTCTTTGTTAAAGGAAGAGTTTCTGTCAAATTATTCCCGACTGTTATAAAAATATACACCTCAAACGTTAGGGTTTTAATAGTAATACATTTCAAAAGTTTGAAACTCAGCAATTTTAATCCTATTTCTCAAATTAGGTACAGATTAATTACAGTATTGAATTGTATAGAATATACCATACAATATATGGTATGGTATGTTAATGGCATATGCTATATTATGGTATTGGTATATATGGTATGGTAGTGGCAAATATTTCAATATTCTGCTGAAATATTCACCACTATTATAAAAATATACGCAATATAAATTCTGGAGTTTTTATCATGAATTCCGTAATTTGAAACATATCTATTTTAATCCTATACCTCAAATTAGATTAAGATAAATTACATTATTTAACAAAATATTTTTAAATAAAGTCCTTATGCTTCAACTTTAATTAATTTTTTCATAAAATTTTAAAATATGTTTTAATGTTTCAATTTCCATTTAAATTGAGTGGACTTCAATATTTTGTATAATTACAAAACGAAGAAATACCCTTCATATAATTTAATAATTTTTTTGTTAAAGTTTATTACCTACTAGAAAAAATGAGCTTCTTGAAAGGAAAGAAGAAAGCCTTTGAAAAATAACCTATACGATCTTTTTATTTCTATTATTTTAAAATTTCAATGGTATTAAAGCTTGTGAATACATATGAAATTATATAATTGGATAGCAGATTGAAATTACAGGTCGGATTATTGGAAATTCATTCTGTAAATAGTATATTATCCTTATTTTCTTAGTGCCAAATACCTGGAATTTATAGGATTGAATTTAAACTTTACATGAAGAGAAATTTGAAGGAGTTTGGATGCTCATAAAATCAATACTATTTTGAAAATTATGACATAGTTGAAAATTTTTATGACTGTTTTCTTACAACCCATAAATTTAATTATGTGTTAAACTTCCTTATATAAATAATTATCTCAAATTTTGTGAGCTCAATATTAATTTTTCTACTAGTACTGAAAAACCAGTAATAAAAATTTTCTTTTGGATAATTTAAAAAAATCGCGGAACATTTTATTTACATAACGGAACATTTAAAATTAAAAATGAAACTAATTAAAAATGAAATAAAATGAAACACTATAAAATTATTATAAAAATAAATATTCAGCTTGAATTTGGTTCAACGTGAAAGAAAAGATTTATCAAAATTTTTATTTGTTGTATTTTATTATAAAAGTAATTATAATAAATTTTGAGAGTGCAATCGTAACTTTTCAACTTATAATGGAAAACTAGTTATAAAAACACTGTACTCTTAGATAGTTTATAAAAATGAAACAGTTTATTTACATAACAATTTAAAAAAATGAAAATAACGAAACTAAATTAAAACATAAAACAACAATATACTATATGACGGTTCATCACAAATTATTCAGCTTGAATGTTAGTTTAGGGTGAAAGAAAATATCTAACAAAGAAGAACCAAGTGTAAAAACTTAGATGAATATAAGATATTAGTTATAATATTCTTAATATTATGATAAACGAGCAAGAAACTGAAGCTATTATCTTGAATTTAGCATTGACAATAAGATGTGGAGGAATGCAGATTATTGTGATCCGTTCAGAAAGCAATATGACGTATGCTTTCAGGAATATTTCTTGGATAATCACATTTACACATTTCACTAACGCAAAGACAAGACATTCACGCTCGCAGCTTAATAGTATAGTATCACATCTTATTTTAATTACTCTTACAATGCATTATGAGATGTCATGATAGTCATCTAGTACCCAAAAGATAGGATAAAAGTAATGTAACTGCTGGAAAGCGTTTTTTAACTCGTACTATTAGTTCTCTCTTTCCCTATATGTATTCATTTATATATTTTGTAAAAATTTTAAATCGGTAATAAAATACTTTTTATTCATTCACTCCAGTTCAAATACATTCTTTTTAAACTTAATAGGGGATGACACTTAAAATTAATACGGTTTTTTCAAAATTCATTAATTAATTTTAATTAATTAATTCTTTAAATAGAGTTTTTGCCGTTTGTAATGAAAATAGAAATCATCAGGCATTTGCCCAATCAGTAAAATGCGAGTATTTCAGTACTTTTCAAGCGAAGGTGAAGAATGCGAGTTTAATTCCTGTAATGGTTTTTTAAAATAATCATTTAATAAAAATAACTAAAACAAAAAATTTCTTTGGTGACCTAAGTAGGAATTGAATAAATTTTTTAAATATATATTACTTTTTTATATTTATTTCATCTTTAAGAACTAAAATTGCAATATTTTCTCTTTAGAAGTAGATAGCGTTTCCAGATTTATATTTAAAGAATTACAAAGTACTTAGTTTTTTTATTTCTCAAGTTATTATAATTATATTTGGTATTAAATTATGATACAATTACATTATGAATACAAATAAAAGCCTTCCAGCTCTAATGACAAGATTTCAAATTTTTACCGCGTTACTTGGAGTTCATACCTTATCGCATGAGATTCATTTTTCCTCGCCAAGTTAAATTGTTCTTGAAAAGGGATACCGCAGAAGAGCAAAACTCAGCCGTTGAGAGGAAAGAATCCCTCAATCCATCTGCCATTAGACGCATCGCTGAT
Source organism: Argiope trifasciata (assembly GCA_026543055.1). NCBI lineage: Eukaryota > Metazoa > Arthropoda > Arachnida > Araneae > Araneidae > Argiope > Argiope trifasciata. The sequence continues at coordinate 246,193 of JAPMOQ010056821.1, read as the reverse complement.
GTTGTTGATGTTCCTGTGGAAAGTTTCTTTTCTTTCTTGACACCCTCATCAACTCTTTAAATCACGGGATTTTTCCTTTTCTTTACTTTAGTTCGTGACTTCCGAGTGTCTTTCCACATTTTTTCTTTAGAATATTTTCTAAAATTCCAATGAAAAAAGTTTCTTTTGAGAAAATTTCAGAAGAATGGGAGAAGAGAAACGAACTTTAACTGCATTTTGATTAATGCACGTTGTCCTTTTTTCTTTTTTACAGTCATTTGATCTTCCATGTAAACCGACATTTAACAGATTTTTTTACAAGCCTTTTAAAAGGATATATCGGGGAGCCTATATCTCCAATGTAATTACCAGCAACCAACATCAAGCAGCAAATAAAGCATGCTTTGTCTGTTTATACTTATGATAATTTTATTCAAAATGCAGTTGAGTGTGCTTAATTGAAGCTTAATTAGAAGGAAATTAAACAAAGTCATCCAACTAATGGAAAATCCACAAAGTAATTAGTCATATTTAGACAGGTTTGAATTTAGGCTGTTTACTTCTTTCACAGAAAGAAATAAAATAAAAAAATGCATGGCTATTAACTGTAAAATAAATAGGTTGGATGGAAATGCTAAGTAAAAGAATTGAAGTTTATAAGAGATAATAAATAAATGTCACGAGGAAGACAAAAAAATGTAACTAGTTTTCATGATTATTTTTCAATTATTTAACTTTTTAAAATTATCTTTGGTTTTTTAAACATAATGTCATTTATAATTTAAAGTGTCCTAACTCTTAAGAAATATCCAATTAATACTTTTAAATAATAATATTAATGTCACAAATAATGCTTTTCATTGTTTACTTTTTAGGAATTTCTAAAAAAATAATTGATTCCTTTATATTAAGTTTTGAAAAAATGAAAAGTTAAAAAAAATATTTTAAATAGTAGTTCTTCATTTTTTAATATTTTATTCATGTCTTAAGTAACTATCAAGTTAAAATCGTTTGAATAACAGTTGTATGATTTATTATAGATGGAAGAAGGTGATGCAGACTCAATTTTTTTTCCTTTTAAAGAACCTTGTGCAGCAAAAATGAAGGAAGCAGAAAATATTATGGATTTTAACCAATTCATACTACGTTCTTCAGGTCATACTTTTTGAAGTAGTATTATGGATGTTTCCAATATGTGAAATCAAAATAATTCACTCCTGAATCTACCACAGTTATTTAATACCTTTCAAACTTCAAATATGCTTGTTTGATTCCCTTCGGGCTTGTATATACACTGATGGAAAAAAAAATCCCTACACCAAGAAAAAATTATTGTACAGTAATGAAATTTTAGGAATACGTTTGTCTAGGTAACATATTTAATTGATTAAAGTTTCAAGATCACAGGTAGAGCCATTTCAAATGTGAAATCTTGGTACATTAGTAACCGGTGTAACCGCCAGAATTTTGAATGCAAGCATGCAAACGTGCATAAATTGCGTCGTACAGGTGTCGGATATCAGTTTGTGGGATGGAGTTCAATGCCTGTTGCACTTGGGCGGACAATGCAAGGACAGTTAATGCTGGTTATGGATGAAGCTGGAGTTTGTGTCCAATGATGTCCCATACGTGCTCGATTGGAGAAAGATCTGGTGATTTAGTAGGCCAAGGCAACTTGTCGACACTCTGTAGAGCATGTTGGGTTACAGCAGCGGTATGAGGGCGAGCGTTATCCTGTTGGAAAACACCCCCTTGAATGCTGTTCATGAATGGCAGCACAACAGGTTGTATCACTAGACTGACGTACAAATTTGCAGTCAGGGTGCGTGGGATAACCACGAGAGTGCTCCTGCTGTCATACGAAATTGCTTTCCAAACCATAACTCCAGGAGTAGGCTCGTGTGTTTTGGCCGCAGACAGGTCACTAGCAGGCGTTCACCTGACCTCCTTCTAACCAACAAACGGCTATCACTGCGACCAAGGCAGAACCGGCTTTCATCAGAAAACACAACAGAACTCCACTCCGTCCTCCAATGAGCTCTAGCTTGACACCACTCACGTCGCAAACGGCAGTGGTTTGGATTCAGTGGAATGCACTGTACAGGGCGTTTGGCTCGGAGCTGTCCTTGAAGTAACCGATTTGTAACAGTTCGTTGTGTCACTGTGGTACCAAATGCAGCTCGAATTTCAGCTGCAGACGCAGTACGATTAGCCATACGCCGAATACGACGGTTTTCCCTCTCAGTAGTACCACATAGCCGCCCGGAACCTGGTCTTCTTGAGGCAGTACATTCCCTTGAATGCAATACTCATAACAGTGGATACATTCCTGCCAAGTCTTTCAGCAATATCGCGGAAAGAAAACCCACCTGCTCGTAGCCCTACAACAGTGAGCTGTTGAAAATGGCTTCTTCGTCTTTTCAGAGGCATCCTTGACTAACATTAACCCACTACGTCAAATCTCAACTGTAAATAACGATCACGAACCTAACAGCGCTTATTTAAAGCAAACCTCATTTGCATGTTCATAGTGTCGCTACTAGCGCCACACTTACGCACGTAGCTCGAAATTTGAATCGACGTCATCTTTCAGA
>JAPMOQ010056821.1:228526-243610 GCA_026543055.1 Argiope trifasciata | reverse complement strand
ACGTCATCTTTCAGATGTATAAACACGCCTACCAAATTTCGTTTATCTAGCACAACTCGATCCTAGTGTTGGGATTTTTTTTCCATCAATGTAGTTTTGAAATTTCTCATCAAATACAAGGTTTTCAACAGGAATAAGAAAATGCATAAAAAAAATTCCGGAATTAAATTGGAAGCACGTTTTCGCAAATTTCGTCTCCTAAATGTATTATATTTTATAAAACAAATAAAAATTATAATAATGTATAGATATTATTGTTAAGGTATAAAATTAATGTAATATGATGTAATAAAACTAGTATAATATGATGGATAATTTCCTGAAGTAACTAAGAACTTTAGGAAATATCTTAACTACATATTTTGACTGTAACATACAGGGTGGTTATGATTAAACTTCCCTTATAAATAGCATCTTACAATTTAAACGGATGAGAGGACTGTAGAAAAAATTTGATAAATAGACTATGCATGAGATGCACTCATGGAATTACGAAAAAATACGTTCCAAAAGGTCCATCGGAAAGCGCCTTTTTAAGAAATCATTAAATTGATCACTAAAGCGATCGAAATGCAAAACAGAATAAATATTAACTATCAAGAAGAAGAATTATGAGTGCTAAAATATAGAATTTAAAAAATCTGTCAATTATAGAAAAAAAATGTCGAGATTTGCTTGATTGCTAAGAAGAGTATGTATGTTAGGGGAATAAAATTATGGCAGTCGTTGTCATGCTTTACGTTGATGTTTCCAGCAACAAATATCACGGTATCTTGTTGTGACGTTGAATGACTTAAAGAACTCCTTAATGTTTTATGTGCGAAGCAACAAAAATGATAAGTTACGATATTCTGTTGAACATACTGTCCATCAACTTGAAATTCTGCAGGTGAATGAAGATGGGCACATTCAGTACCATTCTTTACATCATTCTAGACATGATTTGCAACTACTTCTCTTATGCAATTTCGTCCTAATCTGTTCACCTTTCAGAAAACTTAACTTTTCTCCTTCTCGAATAGCGTGCTGTTATTTTTTTTCTTTGTTTTATGTGACTCGATGGTAAGGTGATTAGAAACTAGTTAATATATTTTCTTTATTCCTTTTTGGTCGTTTACTGTGTTAAAACTAATATTGTTCCGGAAAAGACGCCTCTCTGGTGGACATTTTGGAACTAACATTTTTTTTCGAAGTTCCGTGAGCGCATCCCATATATAGTCTATGCACCATATTTCGATGCAATGCGTGGACCCGTTTGTGTTTTTTGATGCTATTTACAAGGGAACTTTAATAATAACTACTCTGCATATACTGAATTAGAACTACATTTATTTCCGAAATTTTTAGATAAGGGAATCCTTATTTAAACAGATGCTTATAATAAATGACCTATTAATTCAAAACATTGCATAGAATTATTCTTTGCACTTCGCGATTTGTATTTAAATAATAAATAAACTCTCAAAGTAATAATCGAGTTCTTATAGATATAGATTACAGAAAAGTATATAATATTGTAGAAATGGTAGCTTTAAACAACGAATTCGAATCTTAACGTTTAATCTGAAAATTATTTTATTAATTGTCTGAAAATTACTTACTCATGTTTGATAAATTTTCTTCATCACCTAAAGAAATCTTTTATGTACATATATTTATATACTATATAGATATAAAAGATTTTGGTTTTCAATTTAAATAATATTGTGAAGATTTCATTGGAAGCTCTTTCTTTTGCTCTGAAAGGATTTATTAGAGAATAAATTTTTCTCTTCTTTTTGTTGTTTGTAGCTAAAATAAATAAAAAAGAAACTTAATTCAAAGGAAGAATTTCTTTTAGGTGAATAAATCTTCGAATTTGGATGATTGATGTCTTTTCATTCACAGCCTTGAAAAATAAAGCCTGCGGATTCAAATAAAGGAATTGTTTTGTCATTGCTAAATGATTTTTTTTGTTTTATTTGGAAATTCAGTCTCGGTTTTATTTTGATATGATAATGGAAGGTAAAATGATAAAGGATTTGGAATAAATTAGAGTTTAAGAAAGTTATTCCTTTGCTTCTTTGAATATACCAAGAATCTTCCAGTTGTCTTAAAATGGTTATATATGAAGCAGAGTTTTATACACAAAAATAAAATATTATTTTAAATAAAAAAGGAATATTTTAATTGTTATGTTGTGAATGTTATAGATGGAACAGTGTTTTTTATTCTACTGATCTTGAAACTAGATTAACGAAGAATAGACTATTTATAATATGAGATATTTTTGCACTATTATCTGTTTGATTTCAGAAGTGAATGAGACCGAATTTTGAAAAATTAAGAATTTAGTGCATTTAGTTCAGTGCAAAGTGTTGTAAAGGAAATATTACAGCATTAATTCCAGACTTTAGCGTTTTAATACATTTCCTAAACAATGAAACCAGTCTAGATAAAATACCTTAAAAATAAGCGTCACTTATGAATTATAATTTTTCAATTCTACTGTATTAAAAGTTAATTTCTTTCAACTTTCATACTTGAATTAGTAGGAAAAGAAGACATTTCATTTAATAATTGAGTTTGTATTAGTTTGTGATACGAGAACATGTGCAGAATAAAATTTATTCTATTTCACCCTTCCTTTCATTACACTTCAGATAACTTAATTTTTAAGATAGAGCAAATTCACCATATAACTATATATGTTACTGTATATGTGATTAATCCGATATATTTTACATCTACTACTTATTTACGGCCACTGTTAAAATTACGGGTGATTTTAATGCATAATTATTAGTTTCTTACATTTACCATAATAAATATAAATCATTTTGAAAATAGATATACATATTTAAAATTGATTTTATTATGTAAAAAGGATTTAACCAAGTTATTTCATCTATTTAGACATAAATATAATCAATTTTAATGACTATCCAAATATTTTTCTTGTTTCTTAAATAACCTTACTTATCTCACAATTATTTATAACCAAAAATGTCTTTTAAAATTTATAAAAAAAATTACAGCAGGAGATTATTAAAATAACTACTTTCTTAAAATAACTTAAAAGGGCCTAAACTAATGAAGAGTTAACTAAGTTTATCATAATTATTGAGGTTTACTAAACTATTCAGAAATCTCAAATTGATTAATATAGTACTAAATTTTTAACTTTTTATTCAAGAATGGAACAAGTATCCTAAGGAAATAAGTATGAATTGGTTGAATACAGCTACTTTGTGTTTTCATGTTAGAAAAAGTTACTTGACAAACAAAGATAGATCAAATTTGGATTATAATATGTTCGCTTTTGACGGATTCAGTTTCCAAGAAAACTTGATAATTACTTACGTGTGTGTATAAAACCTGAAAAAAAAAGGAAACATAATAACAAAAAAGTTTCTATGCTTCATTGTGTTTTATAGAGTTAAGTTTTTTTTTTCTATAGATAAATATATATATTTTTAAATTAATTTAAATTTTACCTTTTCATTAACGCTCCCTTCTTCTTAATGCACTTGTGTATTATCGACAATTGTATTATTTTGTATTTTGTTCTTTCATCATTATCGTAACTTGTTGCTATGTCTATAGCATAATGAAAAAAAAGTAAATTCTTTGATCCTTATGTATTTAAATACTTCGATTTTTTTTAATGAGTAATGCAAATTTATTACTTGATAAAAATAAATCTGGTCGTAAGTTCATATAATGCGATTGTTTGATAATGGAGAAAGTAAGTTCAATTAGAGCTCATATTTATCTTGGGAGATCATCTGATGACTTTTCAAGTTCAATCAATCCTGCTACGAAATCGATTGGTATAGGAATCGCTTTCTTTTTCATTCACTTAGAATTCTGGATAATGCACATTCACTTTTCAATGCCTTAAATGATAGCTTACAATATCTGGTAATATTAATTTGACAGCAAAGTGGTTTTTTTATGAAGTCACTTCAAATTAGTGTATTTATAGTATGTTATCCTGAATAGTTATAAATCCAAAACCCTTCAAAATAATAAATATAAATATGGGAAAAAAACATTATCATTTTAAATAAAGCAAAAACAACAACAACAGAAATTTGTGGACGATTATTAATATTCTAGAACATTTTTTTGGCCTAAGATTTTGAATCTTGTTAGAATCATTACTGAAATGTAATATTTTTTTGATGTAAATATACTTTAAGATTCATTGACTTTCCAAGGATTTTTTAAACAGTAAGCAAAAAAGTTCTGATATTTGAGTTTTGTGCTGTTATTATTGTTATTGTTAGAGCTATGTAATTAAGATGTCAAAAGTAAAAAAATCAAGCTGGTGTCCTGGCTTAACGGTAGCATGCCTTCCTAGTATTCTAGGTGTGGTTGTTATTCTGTGTTCTATCTGTGAGTAGTGTGAATGTGCCCCCCCCTATAGAAAGGGGTTGTGCAAACGAATGTGAAGCATGAAGTAGCTGAGTCAGCGGGCTTGTTGGCGCTACTGAAAAACAAGGAACGATAATATAGGTTTAAAATCAGCGGGCTTGTTATTGACAAATACCATTGTTTTGAACAACAAAAATTTAAAAAATGAATGATTAACCATATAGTTATATTATACATAACATATCTATTAGAGCTTGTAATTACTGTTATTATAACAGTAAGTATACTAAATACTTTCATATATGTCGGTATCACATTAATATGTAACTTATTCATTTCATTATGGGAGTAATTTCATACAATTTACTTCTAGTTATATACGGAATTGGCTGACACAGGATTCATAAGAAATCGGCATAACTTCATAAGAATCTTCATGTGGGAAAAAATCAAGATGAAAATATTTTTATTTCTTTAAAATTTTATTTATATATATATATTTTAATTTGTAAGAAGGACTCTTCTTTCAGATTTGTTTGTATGCATAATTAGTCCACATTTTCTTTGTTTTTGTTAATTTTTTTTTACTTTAAAAAACTTTTTTATGTTTCCATAAGGATTTTTAAACAACATTTTGTCAACAAAAATGCATCCTTTTGTTCCTCAAAACACCAAATTAAAAAAAATATATTAACAAACCTCGAATACCTATGAAATTCAGTGGAACGTAAAATCCAAAAATATATATAATTTAGAGCTTCAGTATTATGTAATTAAATGATTGTTTTAGATTTCTGAACATTCATCTATAAAGACTTCCAACAGAAAGGAATAAAAAAGAAAAATGTTATTTTTCAACAGGGAGCATAAACAATCCTTGTTGACTCATCCATGAAACTTTTTTATAAATGGTCAATAAATATTGTCCGCCAGCAACATATGGCTTCTAGAAAGTAAATTCTGCTAAGCGTTTGTTTTTAAACAATATAAATAAAATTTACAATTTGTTGAAATATTCCCGAATTGATTTATATAGAATTTTTTCAACTGTTATTCTTGATTTTCAGCTATACTTAGTATCGCACTAACAATTGTTTCAACGTATCGATAAGTTTAATCTTTCTTTTGAATAACCGCTTTACAAAACATAATAAAAATAAATCAGGTTAAAGCAATTCCTTGTTTCTGAAAAAATAAAAGAAGAAAGCTTATTTGCTTTAAAATTTGCCAATTTAAGAAAACTGTTTGCTGATCAAAATGATTATTTATTGAAAAACGTAAAAACTTTCTCGTTCTTTCAACTGTAAATATTTATATGTGAGTTTCTGTTAGAAATAATATTTACATTTAAATAAACATTAACTTATTCTTTCAAATATTTTAGGATTTTTATTTTGTCTTTTTATAATAACAACACTTTGATTGGTAAAAATAAGTTTGATTTGAGTTTTATTGTCGAAAACACACAATAAACCTTGATTGAAAAGTGTTTTTCCACACGCTGTGGGTGCAATAAGGAGGCTGCTAAAAGCTTTAGTATTTAAAGTTTTCCCACATAAAGCTCACTCTTTATTGATCTCATTTGTAATGTTAAAAGATTAAAGATTTATTATTATCATTTTGATATATTTTCTGTATTTAACCTGTTTTCAAAGGGAAGAATTCAATGCAATTTTTCGATTGGAATTGTGATGAAAAAAAATCATGCAAACAGGAGCAATACATTACTAATAATTCCTCACCAGACCGTGGTTCAAAATTACGAGGTCTGTCCCAAAACAGCCCTAGTGTTGCTTTACAACGGGGCGTTTAACTCCTCACCTGCTTTCTTTCTGGTTTTGTGCTAAAAGTGGGAAGATTACTGTCGTGGCTGGTTCGTGAGTGCTTAGAAATGAGTAGGCAAATAGAAAAACTTAACAAATTTATTTCAGATTCGTTGGAGTTACTCTGCTCAGTAATTCCTTCTCAAAAACCTAACATTCGAATATGCTCACTCTTTCAATTACACTCGCGCTAGTTGCCTAGCGCCATCTATGAACATTTATTTAATAACGTTTCAAAATCCAATCACTGTAAACTAGTGCCATCTATGAACGCTTATTTCTTAACGCTTCGAAAATTCAATCACTACAATTACTTTGCATATGTCACTCTTTCCTTGGTCATATAAAGACAAAGGATAAATTCTTACAGTATCGGCTGGCATATATCTAACTGCTTAATTTTAGTTGAAGACAATAATTAGTTGAAGACAACGGAAAAATCAAAACTAATAATGGCAGTAAGACTAATTTGTGGACTTGATTGAAATTTCATACTCATCTTGGCAATCCGTTTTTACAACAAAGCAAAAATTTGGAGGTATGATTTAAAAAAAAAAAGAACTGACTTAAAAAATAAAATAAAATTCTTCATGGTTTGAGGAGTTGAAAGAATCCTTGTTTAAATGACTCAGCGAAGTTTGTTCAACAAACATTCCTATATAACTATATTTTATTTTGAAAGAAAAATACACTAAAAATAGCTTCCGAACTAAGCTTTCAATTCTCCTAATAGTTGGTTAGACTATTTTAAGAAAATGAACAACTTATTCCACAAGTTTATTTGTGGAAAGTGTGCTACAGTGAATTCTTAAACTATTCAAGATTCGATGGAAAAGACAGAACAGCCTTAGATACAATATTCTAGTAAAGACATTTTCATTCCTGATAATCCTCATTAGATATACATTTGTAATAAAAGTGGGTAATTTTTCTTTGAGTTAATTTATGCCGATGTAAAAAGTCAATGACATTTGTTGACAATTATCATCCAAAAAAAATTAACAGGTTTAAAGAATATAAAATGTTTCTCCTGAATATGTCCAGAACAAAGATTTCGGATGACAAGAATAATTTTTGTAAACCATCTTTGTAAATTCGACAAACAAATGCACTTATGAAAGCTTAAGATTATTTTGTTTATTAATCATTGAACAGTCCATATTGTAGATTTAAATTTACAAAATATACAAAGTAAATTTTTTCTGTCAGTTGTGATTCGTTCTTGTTTGATACTTTAGTGTGCATTATCGCGAGGGTAAGTACTTGGATAAAAATCAGACTCTTCACAGAAAAAAATCCCTAGTTTGATTCCCAGCATGAGGAAGACCCTTGTCTTCAGACTAAATTCAGGATCTTTAATTTTTTTTCTTTTTTATTCTTTTTAATTTATTTTTACATTTAAGTTTAATATTTGTTTCAGATTTAGTAGAATTAATTTGTGTTTTAGATGTAGCATTATTAGTGAGCTTTAAGTACAATGTTTCTTCTTTAGTTACAAGAAATAGTTACTTTTAACCTTCCAGCGGGCGCGCTTATATGAGAGATACACTAGAGATGAATTTCGTTTTATAACTTTAGATCTGGTGACACTGGGAACGCCTGTCCTCGACTATTTGTCCGCCTCCATTTGACCTACTTTCAATTGTCGTCGTCAGTTTGTGGCGTTAATGAGCCTCTACCGATCAGATATTTGTATTTTAGAGGTATGCGCGACAATTCATGTACGTTTTTGTCACATCTGATTTTGTATGATTTACAAATAAATCTGTGTTGTTTTAGACTGATGACAGTTGGCAAATGCACTTACAAAAGAAAATGTTGAATAAAAGCACCCAAATGAATTTTAATTAAAGGTGTTAAAGAGAAAGGCCGAGCTAGGTATTGAAGAAGTGGAAGATGCGACGTCAGGGAAAAAAAGATGCACACTCAGCTGAAAAGAAAAGTGGACTAGAATCACGAGGTTTAATTGCAAGATTTGTCAGAAATTTATATATTTGGTGCACACTAAACACATTGCTCAAATTGCAACGTTGCAATGAAATAACAATCAAGCTATATTCTTTCTTTTGATATATAACTGTCAATTACAATTTAATTTTTATACATAAATTCTGTATTTTTTGCGCTTCTATATTTAATATGCAAACTGTTCTATCAAAATATCGGCAATTTCATTTGGATTACTTTTAAATCAATTCAGTTAATCTGTGTTCATTTTATATTTTTATTGCAATCTATGCTTATATTGTTTCTGCTTCTTTTTGCGTAAAAATGTTTAAAGTACTTGTAGTTATTAATCCTAAGCTATTTACAATACAATTTTAATAGTTACGCCTTTGAAAATTTACATTTAACTATAGCGTATGTATGAAATACGCTCGACCTTTCATTTTGGTATGACGACCGCGCCTGCTAGAATGTTATTTTCATAGTATTTTATTGTTTGGTCGATAGTTTCTTATGTTCGAATTATTAATTTCAGTATATAAAGTTAATTCAGTATATAAACATTTATTAACTCGCGATGTGTCTGGCCGTCACTCTTGATATGTGGATGGAAAAACTGCATAGCACATTTTTTTTTTTTCCATTTGAGAAAGTTGCTTTTCTAAATCCTGAAATCATTCGTAAAGAATTTAAATTCAGTACACTCACAACGAAATCACACTTTTCTAATTATAAGTTGAATTAAATAATTTCTAATAAACAAAATGATTATTTTGGTTCGTGATAAAATTATTGATTCAAACTGCATTTCAAATTACATAATATTAATTTTAAATCATGATTTTATGTTTTGATATTTGGAATGGGGAAAATACGACTCATTGGGACATTTCTTACACTTCTGGGAATAATTTCAATGCAAGTGTCAGGAACAATAATATTTCATCAACCGCTGAATGAAAAATTTAGAATTAGAAATGTCTGTAGACAAGTATAGAAATTATAAATTTGACAGGGAAGCATTTAAATCTGTAAAAGATGGAATCAGAATATATGATCCAACAGTGATAAAATAATTCTTGAAATTGAGTGTCAGCTCCCTTTATTTCAAAAGAGAATGAATTCCTAAAAAATCACATTCCTAGAGAAAATATTAACAAAGAAGATCCAAACTGTGTCAAAAAGAATATAATAATTTATAAAGATACTCTTATATATAGCACAAACTTTGCTATTCCACATAATAAGTTATAATAAGAAAAAAAATGAATTATAATTATTTTATCATGAATTCTTTGGAAATATCAATACAATTCCTTTCCCCAAAGAAGAATTTCTAAGAATGAATTAGTTATCTCTCTCTCGGGAACCCATAGTAGAACAGCATACTTTGAGCTTCAGTTAAGCAAAATTATGTAGATGTCATTTAGATGTAAATTTGATTTTTAGCATGTGATAAATCGTGTTAATGAGTCTATTTGAGATTATTATTCTCCATGAAAAGCAGTTACTAATTTCTTACAATAAATTATACTGAAAAATGGAACTTTTTTCCAGATTGTTTAAGTCACGATTTATATCGCTTTTTGTTATTCGCTTTATATTATTCTTGAATATTTTTTTCCTTTACAGGAAACAATTTTTATATATTCTCAGAATTCCTTATTTTTTTAATTTGAATTTTGAATTTATCAGTCTGTACTAATTTTTTTGAATTTTGAATAATTGAATTGATTTACGAATAAATTTGAGCAAATCATTCTCATGAAATTCCACATTTTAGTAGTAAAAGGTCAGTAATTGAAAAACAGAGTGACATGCTTGAGCAAAATTTTATTGCTACTTATATTACAAAATTGTGCCTTCGTCCTGGCACAGGGGTAACGTGTCTTCCCCGTGTTCGAGTCCCGGTTCAGGCATGGTTGTTACTCTGTGTTCTGTCTGTGAGGCGTGCGAATGTGCCCCCTTGTAAAAAGGGGTTGTGCAAACGAATGTGTGTGACATCTTCATTTGAGCTACAAGTCAGACTTCTGCCCTCTTGATGCTCAGGGGTCTTTACCCTCAGAAGCTATTGTACCCCCTTTCCGTGGAAACACGGACACGACAAAAAAATTTACACAATTGTAACATTCCTCGAAGCTTGGGAGGTAAAAGATCTAAGAGATAATGTATATGCCTGTCAAAAAACTAGTTATAAAAACATTAAATATAAATAGTATATAAAAAAAGTAAAACTAGTAAAACTAAGTAAAATATATATATATTCTAATATTTTCTTAAATTTTGAATATAGTAATAAGAATAATTTTTTCCCCCTTGATTTTAAACAATGAAAGAAAACGTGACCATCATGAATGAATGATTGCTTCATTCATGCTCAATTTTATTCATTTACGTTCAATTTTATTCGTTCATGAAATATGCTTTTGAAAATTAAACTGAGAAATAGCAAAAAACTAACAAACATTTTGCCCAAATTTATCAAAAAGTGATGATAAATGATTGAATAAAATGAGTAAAATGAGTAAATTGAATAAAATGATGATAAAATAGTGATGATTGAAATAAAGTCGAAGTTACTTTTAGGTGCATATTTTTACTTTTCAAAATGCATTTAAACCAAAATTAGCATTTTTGGAGCAAAGTAATCTAACGTGTAGAATGTTAGTGTATATATTTACATACTCTCTCATTGTTATTAGTTGTAGGATAAATTTAAATAGAGTCCAAATAATTATTTAATAAACAGAAAAATATATTTAAAATTTTTTGAAACACACACACACACGCACGCACGCGCGCACACACACACACACACACACACACACACACACACACACACACACACACACACACAAGAACTCTTTATAATAGACAAAAAAATTTTGTGAAAATATTTAGTGTGAGCTAAAGGACTTACTTTAAACGTTCTAATTAAGCAGGCTTCTGTTGATATTTTAAAAAAGCATTTCATATAGAAATAAATTCTGAATGATAATAAATAATGAAGGTGCAAGAAAGTTGTAGAAATCAAAGCACTCTACCACTCAAATTTTACCTAGGGCTATTTTTTAAGAAAATTTATAAATTAACAAGCTGCCCTTTAAAAAATTTGTTTTAAATGGATGATTATAAACACGAGTAAGATCACAGTCGAAGTGAAAATGCAAAGAAGATACTCAAAATAAGAATCTGCATAATTTTGAAGATAAAGCATATCGACTGGAATGTTTCGATTTTGGATAATTCGACCACCATAAACCGCATTGCGGTTTATCGAACTTAGAACCGAATGAAATAACGCTGTTGCTTTTGAAAAATAAATTATTATTATCTCAGATGATAGCTTATAGTTTCAGTGCTTTTTCAACAAAGCATAAGATCCACAGTGGATGCTGATACTCAAAAGTTTGTAATTTATGCAATGAAGAGTGTTTGCAATTGTTTAAATATAGCACATTTTCTAATTTAAGAAAAGTAAATGCCATACTAGTCTGATATTTGGCAAAAAAGAAATCCAGAAGATTTTATAGAGAAACAGAAATGAAGCCGTAAATAAAATCTTCCCCTAAGTCATGCAGCTGAAACAATTAAGGTAGATAATTACGTTAAAAATCTTTTTTTTTGTGTGAAAGTATCAAAATTTTTTCATTTAATTTTCTTAATGTTTGAACAAATTTTTATTAAAAAATTGTTGATTTTTTTCCAATTCCTTTTTTGAAAGTTACATTCATTTCTGTCTTTATTCATACACAATATATGCTAATCGACAACTATAAAGCATAATTTTTCAAACTCTTATTTTTAGCAGAAATTTCTTATGAGATACACAAGGCATACTGTCTGTTCAAATTTGGAGCAGGATAAATTCTCAATATGTTCTGAAATTCCTGAGTTACAGAACAAGAAATATGTTCATTTAGACATATTTTATGAGTGTTTTAATTCTACAAAATGAGAAAATCATTTATTTCGTTGAAAACTAAATATTTAAGGCAAAATCTCAATATTTAAAGAGTAGATAAAAATATAATTTATATTTTTTTCATGATATACATAATATATGTATTTATTAAGCAATTAGAAACGTGTTAAGCATGTTTTTTGATAAACATCTAAATTAAAATATTTACGCTTTACATTTCTTAGCCACCCTCCCAGAAAAAAAAAACTCTTCCAACTTTTAAAAACCTTAATTTTTTAAACATTTATTGTCATTTAACTGGTAATTTTTTTCTTATACGTTTTTTTAAATCTTTTTTAATCGAAAATTTATAAAAGAGGGTTTCGATAAATTCATCCCAACTTAGAGGCATAACTTCAATTAAGGTATCCGACTACATTGAAAAAACTGGTTATCAACCACATTAGAGAATTTTTTTTTTGTTATTTCTTGTAATTCAAACTTTCCTCTTTCCAAAACAGTTTATCTTTTCTAGGAAAAGAAAGGCTTGACCTATCACCCAGGGAAATTTTAAGCGATACATAATTTCAGCTGAAATCTGTTTTTAATTTCAATTTTCTCAAAACTTTAATTTCTATAAAAATTCTCCACCGTTAACACAATATCTGAAATACTTATTAAGAGATTTACACAAAAATTTCAGTAAATGTTTTTTATATAATTTGACAATGAAATGAACCAAAACTTTTATTGTTGAGTAAATATTTTCTTTTAAATATATAGGTGTTTTTAGAAAAAACAAATTTTAAATTTATGTGAAAAATGTATATATACGTATATTTTTACCCATAACTTCTTTCCATCTCAAGATTTTCCTTAGATTTTGGTTCATTTCATTCCCCATTACAATATATAACAATATTATGTATTAAAATGCACAGAAAAATAGGGTTGCTGCATAGCAATTTTCTGTAGAATATTAACCGTTTTGGTTCAATTTTATTAAAATTTACCCCAAATTTCCTTATTTCTCAAAATATGATATATTTTCAAATAATTTTGTTGTATTTATTGTATTTTGTATTATAATACATCTATAAGCCATAGTTTTAAATACTTGTTTAAAAATCAAATTTGAAATTTGATTTGTAGAAATTTAATTAATTTCAACATCAAACCAGAAATTTCACTCTGTTGTAACTTTAAACTCAGACTTCAAATAAAGCAAATAATTTTAAAAAATAAGCAAAATAAAAGTAAACTAATAAATTTGAAAATTTTATCCAATTCAGTAAATTTGAGTGATTTTTGTTCTCTAAAAATTTAGAAATCGGAGAAAAACTTTAATAGTATATTTATGTTGGCTTAAATGAATAAGATAAAGAATTAGATGAATATATTATGCAGGGTATCCGTGAATGCCGTGTACAAATTTGGAGGGGAGGTAGAGAATATCGTGAGGAGCTATGATTACATAGGAAAGTATGGACGGAAAGTGATAGGTGGCGCTGTGCATGAGCTCGCAAGGCTGGCACTTGTCATTTCCTCATTTCTGACATGGAGAGCGTGCGATAAACAGGAATCATTGTACGAACTCCGAGTTGCAGGATATCCACTTCATCTACGGTTTAGTCAATGGACGTGCTTCTAGTCTGTTGTATGGGGAAGATACCCAACAAGACATCAACCGAATCATCAAACGTTCTCTTGGGTGCATCAGAACTTGTCAGAACATGGATCCTTCAGAGCCACGATTGAAGATACTGGGTGGCCATGAACAAGAAGAGCACTCATATTCGAAGAAGACGTTTTACATGCTGGGGATTGAAATCCCAGTACCAGTGTAAGGGCACTTGCCACTGCAACCATTAGATCTCGAATGACTGTCCATCGTATAATGCTGGGCGAAGCCTTACATTCGTTTCATGTTCAGGGAGTGTAGTTATTACAGCTAGATGATCACTCGCGACGTGTCATGTTTGCACAACGGATTGTTAACTAAAGTACGGCATACATGCACTTTTACAATTCAGTGTTGTTCTGCGTTGAAGCAACCTTTCACGTGAAGGGGTGTTCAATACGCACAACCAGCACATGCGGGCTTTAAGCACCCAACCACGAGCCGCTCAAAAATACTTAACTGTTAATATCTGTGTGATTATTGTGGGGGGCAATTTACTAGACCCGTACATCAAACCACCTCAACTGGACTCAGATAAGTATCTCTTCTTTCTACTGGAGGTACATCTGGAACTGCTTACCGATGTTCCCGCACCTTCTTTGCGCCGTATGTTGTTTCAACAGGGCCGGACACCATTTCATTATGGAAGGCGCGTAAGTGACCATTTGGGTCGGACATTTCTAAACAGGTGGATTGGGCATGACAATCCAGTCGCCTGGTTTCCCAGATCCCCAGATTTATCTCCTCTGGTTTTTTTTCTCTGGAGTGGCATGGAGGGCCTTGTGTACGACACGCAAATCAGCTCTGAAATTGACCTGGCGGCACGAATATCCATCGCTGAGGCTACGATTTGTAAAACGCCCAATATTTTCAAACATGTCTGACAATCCTTGTCACCTCGGTGTGATGCGAGCATACCGGTCAGTGGTAGAAATTTCGAACATCTCCTGTGATGCTTTTATTTCATACTTTTTCTTTATTATTAGTTTTTGTAAAAATGTCTAATAAAACGTTTTACACTACTTTTTGTGTTGTGGCCTTACTGCCTTTGTGTCTTTACCTCGCTTTCCACCTTTGCTTTCTTATGTAATAATGGATCCTCATGATGCCATTCTACCTCCCCGCCAAGTTTGTACACTGCATTAATGGACACCCTGTAGTTTCTGATCCATGTCAAAGAGTTTAGCAATCGAAAGATGAAATGAAGTCTCAGTCGCAATTTCAGAAATATTTTCCGGAAATGAAGTTGTTAAAACTGTTCTTCTTTGGGTCACATCAAATCGCATCAAAATCATCACCTTAATTTCAATGACCTGCCTAGATTCTATCTATCTATCTATCTATCTATCTATCTATCTATCTATCTATCT
>JAPMOQ010056821.1:177035-228516 GCA_026543055.1 Argiope trifasciata | reverse complement strand
TCTATCTATCTATCTATCTATCTATCTATCTATCTATCTATCTGTCTATGTATGTATGTATGTATGTATGTAATACCAGCACCCGACTTTGCAGAGGTGCTAATAGTTTATGTCTTTTAAGTTAATCTCCCAAAAAACAAGAATATCCGGGACGAAAGGGAAGCTAATCTAGACATTTCATTTATAAAGATTAAATAAGATTTCCATACACCGTTCTCAAAGTATTTCTGTCAACAGATCTTAACCACCAAAATTATTGAAAAACTATCATGTACTAAAACAACCCGGGAATGGAATGTAAATGAGTTTTTACGTATGTGACGATATAAAATGAAGGTGAAGGAAAAAATTTGCACCAAGATATCTTGATGTACGAAAAGAAGTTTTCATTTATAGAAATCTTAAAAACATAAATTTTTCCATAAAAAATAATCGCTTTATTCTTTTAATCTAAAAATCACAGCAAAGTAATGCACATTTTCTTTAATTTTTTGGTACTAATATTTTAGAAATAATTTATAAGTTTTCCTAATTCAATTCATTCACATTCATCTGATTTAATTCATTCTCTTTTGAATCGAGGAAAATTTTAAACTAACTATTTAATCTGCTACTGCACTGCATTTTTCTACCCAACTCTCTTTAAATTTAGACTTTAAATTAGATAACGGAATTCACTGAACTTCATTCTTTCCTTTATTCAATTGAGTAATTAATGTGATATTCCCTCAATCCGTGTAACAAGCTTCTCTATTTTGCCTCTCTTTGAAAATCCCCCCAGGTTGTATCTTGTTAACGTAAATAAATTCATTGAAATTGTATCAGAATCTGTTGCAGAGGTGTACCAGAAATGCTCTCTAAATTTCCGAGATGGGTTTTAGAAGGAGAACTAGCTAAACTTTTGCTAATAACAACGGTTTGATTATTGTTAAATGGTATGATCTTATAAGTTAATCATTTTCATTCAGATAAATGTACTGTGTATTTAATGAATATACAAGGTATTCTTTTCTATTGTTAGAAATTATTCTTAATAGGAAAGACGATAGTATTTGTAAGTAACTGAAAAACAATACAATTTATGGAAATACGACTAAAATAATATGACACTTTATTTATCTGTTCAAAGAAAGACTGTGTTCAAAGAAAGTTTTATTTATTTAAACTAAAAAA
The DNA here is from genome assembly GCA_026543055.1 of Argiope trifasciata. Lineage (NCBI taxonomy): Eukaryota > Metazoa > Arthropoda > Arachnida > Araneae > Araneidae > Argiope > Argiope trifasciata. Next base: position 227,343 of record JAPMOQ010056821.1, on the reverse strand, counting down.
ATATATATAATTCTTAATTGTCACAAATTTATTATTAATATTTAAATCAATTTTATAATGTAGAAAAGATTTTACAGAGCATCGTAAGTGGGATATATTCTTGGCGTTGCCATAATAAATGACTAGAATGTAAATATATGCTTAAAATAGTTATTAGCCATTTACAAGTTATATAAAAATTATTTAATTAAATAACTTGAATTGAAAATTCAATAAAAATATTTTCATATTAATTTCGCATTAATTTTTTCATATTAATTTGATTTTAAAAATGGAAATATAACTTGTGTCTGAGATACAGAAGTAACATGGCAGAGTTAAAAATATGGATATCAAATGGTAATAGAAAATGGAGGATTCATTCATATGGAATTTCATTAGGAAATGCTTTGAAATTCCCAAAAATACTTTGAAATCAACGGATGAAGTTTAGTGCATGGTTTTTTAACTAACGTTGCATAGTTCTAATAAATTCTGAGAAAAATTCATGCAGAAGTCTGTTTGTACGACTCTCGAGACACAAGCGAATTCGTTAACTATTAAACTGTCAAACTAAAGAAATTAGGTTATGTTAGTACTCTAGGTAAACTTTAATATTTGGTATGCAGATTTAATGTCTAAAATATAGACATCCATGTGTCTTGGAATCAAATTCTTCATGGTATTGATTGTTGTTCTATTCACACGCATGCATATAGATAATATAATACAAACACGGAATAATTTAAATAAATGTTGATATATGTTCGTATAACTATAGTTAAAGTTCTTTGTCAAGTTTTGGTTTTAGTCGATCCGAAAAAAAATATTAAAAAGTATATTATCACAATAGATTCAATAAAAATACTTTACATGTCCTATATATTCATAAAAATAATCTTTATTTCACATATATTAGTAGGTATACTATATATTTGAATCTAAATATCTATATTTCCCCTTTGATTAAAGACTTCCTTTTGTTCAGTATGGGAGAAAAATAGAAGAAAACAGTTCCAGCTGATTTATTTCTATAGACTAGCAATAAATCGCCATAAATAAATAGTCTCCTTACTAATTATTTCATCAATCGTAAGTTAATCATTTTTTTCAATAACAATTATTCATCAATGGCATTCCGGTTAATAATACAATGCATACTCTTCACTATTAAACGACTCACAATACTCTTATGTGCAATGAAATAGACTCTTTTTTAGTGAGTATGGGATAAAGTGTTTTTGAGAGATCTCTTCTAGTTTATTTATATAACAAAAATATAGATAGCAAGAAAAACTATTTTAAAGCAGATCCAAAGAAAAAATTAATTATTAATTGCATGTAAAGTAAACGATAAATTCTTTGAATATAATATTCATAAAAAAATTTGAATTTTAATATTATCAAATGAAATTAACTGAAGAAATGAAATTAGCAGACTGTCGCAAGGGATTAAGAACAAAATATTGGGTTAGTGCAAATTTTTTACCCTTTTTTACTGTCCATAAAGCAGAGCAAACAAAGTGAATAGTACCTATTACTCTGAATTATCCCTTTGTTATCTATGGTCTCCTGACATCTTTCTGATATAAATTCCACGATGGTATTATTCCGGATTCATCAAATTACCAAAGTCTTGGATGGCAGTTTTCACAGCATCAATATGAAAAAGTTTTGTTTGAAAGAATTATTCACATGAAATAGGTGATAGGCAGTTGATGTCAAGTCAGGATAATCGGGAGGGATTAGTAAAACATCCCAACTACATCCCATCAACTTTGGGTGAGTGATGACGGCAGCATGTGGCCTGGCGTTTTCATGATGAAGGATAACACAGAGACGATTGATGAGATCTGGCCACTTTGCTACCAACTTTGAATGCAGTCTGTCTAACTGTAGGCAGTGGAATGCAAGATTGATGGTTTGGTTGAATGGCAGGACATTCCAGGGAATTATTGCCCGCACATATCACCATAAATTCAATAACACTTTCTTGAGATGCATGTGGATCAGAAGGGCAGCACACAGTCCTACCACCCTTTACATTACGATGCATAACCCACTTCTCATCTCCTGTTACAATTCGTGTCAAGAATAGTTCGTTTTTGTACCTGGGAATCAATGAATCGCGGTAGTGGTTCGATCATCTTGTTGATTAGTTGCTTGGTATTGTGAAACCCGATGATCTAAGCTTCTCGTTAAATTTAACTTATCCAGACGTCTGTCCGGTGTACGTTGAATGTCTTCGCTAATTCTTGCACTGATGGGTTTGGGTTGTTCATTATGAATTGGGCAATATCGCCTTCTTCAGTGTGAGATGGTTTTTTACTTATAGACTGTCTAGACAGCTTCTGTCTTCTTATTTAAATTTATGAAACCATCGACAACATGTTCTTTCGTCTGTTACATGCTCCCCATAAACTTGACAAACATTGCGACATGCTGCTGGTACGTACTCTTTTTATCGAATTTTTATCACAAGCAATGCCTTATATGCTCCTTATTGCTTTCTATGTTACACCTTCTGAATTTTTTTCAGATGATTAATTTTGAAAGACACGATACGTTTATACGTGAGGCGTGTGGATTGTCTGATAATTGACATCATTACAATATCATGTAGGACGTCAATGCCGTTGCAAATTTGCGTATCCAGAAATGGATAGAACTTTTGCATTCACCTAATGCCTTTTCTACGCATACTGTAAGTATGTGAAATTTTCATGACTTAGTTTTATGTGTAAAACTTATGAACTTATTTTTTCGAAGTTTAGAACTAAAAAAATATTGGGTTGTTCGGAAAGTAATTTCGTTTTTTCCCGTCAGAGGACTTAATTACGTTTTTTCGAAACCAACTTCACACTTAAGCCGCATAACCATTATTTGTCTTGAGAGCTGATATTGCAAGGCTTGTGTGTGAAAAAGTTCTATTAATTCTACGCAGTAGTTTTTGGTTGGTGCCCTTTTAAATATGGAGAGCAATAAGCAGCATTTTCGTCATATTTTACTTTTTTACTTCAGAAAAGGTAAAAATGCAGTTCAAGCCAGAAAGAAATTAACCGAAGTGTATGGAGAAGATGTGTTGACAATACACCAGTGTCAGAACTGGTTTGCAAAATTTTGATCCCGCAATTTTGATGTCGAAGATGCACCACGTTCTGGAAGGTCGGTTGAAGCTGATAAAGACAAGATAAAGGCATTAGTTGATGGAAACCGGCGAATAACAACATGTGAGATCGGTGAGATCTTAAAGTTATCGAATTCAACTGTTTATGACCACCTGAAAGGCCTGGGATTAACCTCGAAGCTCGATATATGGGTTCCCCATGTTCTCACGGAGAGAAATTTGTGTCGTCGCGTTGATGTCTGTGATTCGCTCCTCAAACGTCACAAAAATGATTCATTTTCAAAGCGCATCATTACTGGGGACGAAAAATGCGTTGTATATAACGATGTCAAACGCAAATGGTCATGGAGCTGAAAAGATGAACCGGCTCAAAGCATTTCGAAAGCCAATATCATCAAAAAAAAGTGATGCTGTCTGTTTGGAGGGATTTTAAAGGAATCGGTTTTTTACAGCTTTTACAGGATAACACAACAATTAATTCGAAGTCTACTGTCATCAGCTGGACAAACTGAACGATGCACTTCAACAGAAAAGGCCAGAGTAAATCAACAGAAAAGATGTAGTGTTCCACCAAGATAATGCGAGACCTCTTACAAGTTTGGTCACTCGCCAAACGCTTTTATTGCTTGAATGGGATACACTGCCACATCCACCATATTCTCCAGATCTGGCGGCTTCGGATTATTATTTGTTCTGGTCCCTGCAAAATTTTTTGGACGGTAAAAACCTTACCTCAAATGAAGATGCCAAAAATCACCTGGATCAGTTTTTTGCCAGCAAAGACCAAAAATTTTATGAGCGTGGAATCATGCTACTACCAGAAAGATGGCAAAGGGTGTTGGATCAGAATGGCCAATACATAATTTAATAAAATGCTTATTCATTATACGAAAATCGTCTTTCATTTTCACTAAAAAAAAACGAAATGACTTTCCGAACAACCCAATAATTAGTAATATAATTTCGAATTATAGTATAGGTCAAAACTGAAATAAGCAATCAACAACTATTTATTTCAAAATGTAAAAACAAACAAACAAATGAATTATTTCATTATAATTTCAATACCTCAAATAAGTAATTTTGTAGAACATTATTAATTTGTTTTTAACAATTTAAACAAGAGAAAGTATTTAAAGCTTCACCAAAGAAGGTTTTGTAAAATTATAAGCGCATTGGAAAATTTAAAGCATTTTGTGACATTAGATTATTTTATCAAGAGAAGGCTTCCGATAAATGAAAATTGATCTTATGTCCAGTGATTAATTTATGGTAAATTATTCCAATTTCATCTGTGTAAATGCATTTAAAAACACAACAACTTAAGATACCTGTAAAGGACAAGTAAGCCCTATTCATCAACTTAAATCTTTTTTATTAGATTGAGAGCTTATAGGTTAATCTAAATTGATGTCTTAATTCCCTTAGAGGCTTAACAGCGAAAGGAGCGTTAAAGATTAAGTGACAATAAACCTGTTTATTTTTAGACATAAGAAATTAACGACGAGTCGAAAGAAGGATAAGAATTTACTAGAATTTCCCATGAGAAAACTCATCGAGCAAGTGAAGAAAAAATACTTATAGCTAATTGATCCAAGAGGCGTATGTTACTTACTTCATCGTTTTTTGAAGAAAGCATTCATCTCAAGATGTTTCTTAAAGAAAACACATTGAATAAAAAGGTTATCATTTTGTATATCAATAGCTCAACAGCTTCATGCTTTCAAGAATTTTTAAATTGAATACATAAATGTTGTTAAAAAGTTATTTTAAAATTGAGTGCAATTTCTGAGAGTAGAGTGCATCTTACTTAAAAAAATGATTGCTGGAATTGCTTACATTTTTTTAATTTCAGATTTCAAATAAGTTGTTTTGTATTCAGATCTTCTGAGTAAAAAAGGCCTTTAAATTTTATGGAAAATTCTAAAAGGAAACATTTTTAATCTGGTGTTTAGAATTAATTATTTAAAAAGAATAGTTTGTAGTTTTTACTTAAAATTCATAATTGCGATGAATATTTGTGAATTGCCAGTTGTTATTAGAAACTGTCAGTTGTATATTTTTTTATTAAATTCAAAATATATATGTATATATTATAAGTAAATATTTAGAATTTTGAGCTTGCAAATCAATCGTTTATTCAGCAATGACTTTTTATTAAAATAATTTTTTTCACGAAGAAGAGTTATTTCACATTAATTACGCAGCAATGTAAGATAAACATGAAAATTCAAAATAAGCGCATAAAGTTGATATAATAAAAAAAGCTCATAAAGTTAATATAATTAGTTAATCACCTTTCTATTTTAAAACGACTCATGATAAAATAATTAATAGGACGTTTCAGCTTTCTCACCTTTTTTGCAGCTTCCGTACCACACAAACCTGATGGTATTAGATGAAAGAACGCATGTTTAGTATGCACTTGATTCATCACAAAATGGAATTTCATAACAATTTTCTTGTTAAATTTTATGCCGTCAAACAAAATGGCTCATACTTTACCACAAACAAACGTGATATTTTTTTTCATATTATATCTGGATAGAAGAAATTAACTACTGTACAACATTCAAATGTGCAGCTTTTGAAAATTGATATGTAGAGGGATAACACAATATAAAAACTGTTATAAAGCTGATTAAAATTATTTTAATCACATTCACTGGGAAGCTGATTGATTTAACCCTCCGAGCGCCCAATCCTTCTGAGTATGGTTTCTCAAAAATTTATCTCTATCCGTCAATAGGTTGCTTCAAAAAATATCAGCTTCACACGAGGCAGTCCGAAAAAGAAACGAGCATTTTTCTCTTCCCCTTCTTCCCAGCCATGGGGTTCCCATTAACCCAGTGGGGAGACTGGTTTGTAATCTATCTGGCTATCTTATCTTACTGATGACCACTTTCCTCCCCACCCTTCTTCACTCACCAACTTTTTTTTCGTATTAGCAATATGTAGTTTCAAATTAAAAGGCGATATGAATTCACATCTTTGAAAGGGAAAAAATATTTTGCATAGAGGTCTTAAATTTGTAAATTAATTTTTTTACATAATTATATTGACTATCTCATATCAGTATTTATTCCAACATTTTTACAAAAGACACTAAGCTATTATTTGTCTTTTTATTAATATATATATATATATATAAAAGAAGAAAAGCATTTAGATATATAAATGTGCTAAAATCATGCTACACATTTACACGTTTCCTGCATATACTATAAGTAATATTTAATGCAAATAAATATTCTTTTTCCGAACTCATATAATTTTCAAAATTTGTGTTTCCTACACCTTATTTTTAGAGACGTAATTTAAGATATCTTTTACACTGAGAGGTGAAAAATTTACATCTTAGTTATAACATCACACCAATTAGTGTCGTAGAGAGCAATAGATGAGCATATGCTTCGATAATTCTTTGACAAACTTTTCAAAGCTGCATTTTAAAGTTTTTGGAATTAAAATAAATGTTTGAAAATATCACTTAAGGTGTTCTTGCATTTAATAATAATAGGATATTGCTGTTTCTAACTAAAAATTATAAGACAATTTAAAAAGGAAACTAAAAGAAAAAAAAAACGAAATTTTTCACTATTTTTTTTTTTTTTTTTTTTTTTTTTTTGAAAATTTCCAACTGATGAAATCAGTTTTTAGTGAGATGTGAAGCGATATTAATTGCAATTCACTCACAGAAGTTTTCGTTATTTTATATGTAAAGGTCTTATAACCTTAGTTATCTAAATATTTGAACGGAATCAAAAACCTTTGTAAAATAATTAATTGTGATTTTTTTTAATTTAGGTTTTTTTTTTAAATTCTATCTTAATATATTTTTGCCTGCTTTGGATAAAAAGTTATTTGTCAGTTTTAATATATATATATATATATATTAAAATCAAATATCACTTTTGGCAAGAAAACACTTTTCAGTGCTTCAACACAATTTCTTAGAATCTATCTTTTGAAAATAGCAGAGTTAACAGATTGGCACATTTTTTTTAAAGTTCTGAATGACAGAATGTACAAGTGCATAAATCGAATGTTCCAAAATAAATAATTTCGTACTTGTCATATTCCTAAATGAAATCAAGGCAAAACAGAATATAAACCGTAATTAAGGCTATTGGGAATGATAACAACAGCATGTTTGTAGCAACTAAGCAACTTTCAAAATTAATTTTACTAATATTCAACTAAAATTTTTGGATTGATTCTTCATACAAATTTTTTAATGTTTTTCTAATTCAAAGAATCAGATCTTGAAAAAAAAGAAGTACTTTTGAGAATAAGTTCTTCATATTTAAATACTAATTAAATGAATTGTTTAATTTATATATTGTTCAAAAATCTACAGCTTATTTGAATGATTTATTAATAACGTAATGAATGCAGAAATAATATAGTGATTAATGTATAGAATATGTACATTAATCACTAACAGAATCAGGTATAAATCCGAAATTAAATTCAATAAAGTAGTGAAAACTTAATTTGCATTGAGCATTTTATTTCTATTTTCAAGCTAATGTTCATTTGATTATATTCATTGCGCTGACGATTCCTATTTCTTCATGACACTCCAGAATGAGTCATTAAAACGCAAGATTTTTTTTCTTTTCAAAATTTAATCTTTGTAAATATTTTGAAACTATTAGTATGATACCATTTGAAATTGTAGAAACATTTTTAAATAGTTTTAGAAAATTATTATTTCAAATTGGGATTAGTTGCAATGTATATAAAGTATCTCATATGTCACATTTAAAAAATAGTTTCCTAAATATTTTAAAGTGCTCATTAAAATATTCATTCATTCATCATCAAAGTCTTAATGATGTCGTTATTCTTGATTTCATCAATTATGGCATATCATGTGAAAGATTCTTACATCGTGTTATTCAAATAAGCCATTAAAAAGTTCTTAAAAATTTTAACTGAAGTTACTGTTTAAACAAAGCAGATTTTTTTTCTCAACGTGAAGAAAGTAACGCCGGGAAGTTACGGTAAAATAACAAAATTGATTTCAATTTCATTTCTATAAAAAAGAATTGTTACAAATTACTTCTAAAATTCTGAATTGTTTTTAAAACCTGAATAAAAATGTCTAAGGAGAGTCAAACTTTTGAATTTTAATGTGACACAACAATTGCCAATAAGCTTTTCTGCTTGATTAAATTTAAATTAAGATTTAATAAATAAGAAATAAGAAATTTAAAAAAGATTCTAATTAGTGATTATCTATTGGTCAGGAAGTAATTATGTACCAAATTTTATAAATCCAGGACCAGCTGTTTATATTAATTTTTTGTTAATTTTGTTTTCTAGCTGTTTTCTAATTAATTTTTTTGTGATTATCGTTTCTCGCGATTTACAAAAAAAAGAATTTTACAATATGGCTATTATAAATATATTACAACTTTTGATTCGGAACCTCTAATATAAATTTACATTACTGCGAATTAAATAAAATAAAACACAAAAAATAAATTAATTTAAACACAAATAATTAAATTGAAACATGAAATTCCTTGCAAGTCTTTATGCCGTATTTTTAAATAAATGAAAAAGAAAATTGAAACATTTTTACATCAAAAATCAAATTTTAACAGACAGTCTTTATTTCTTAACTGAAAATTTGTCAACGTATTTATGTCATGAATTTCGAGGCAAAGTAGTTAAATAAATATGTAAAATAAATTAGTTAAATTATTTTTATTTTTGTCATTCTTTTGAAGGCGTTAGACGTATTTTAAAATTGTTTAATAGCAACATTTTACGTAAAAATCTATTTAGAAATATTTTGCTTTACTAAGGAATGTGTTCGTAAGTTATTATTTTGGTAAGTAAAATTTAGTGAGAAGATTTTTTTTCTCATAAAGTTTCTAAAAAACACATGAAATATACTTCCTACTTAAATCAGTTAACGATAAGGAATTCTTTTATGAGCGCTAAGTGCTTCTACTCGGTTCTCTTTAGGGGGTTATCGTAAAGTAATCTATCACTGACAAGAAGGTCATTAACGGAGGGGAACGGCACAGAAGAAAAAACACGTCTTCGCCCTTTTCGACGCTTCAATTGAAAGTAGGAAAAAACCGTTTGCGCCCGTCTCGGAAACAACTGAACAGAACGAAAAAACACGGTTACGCCCGTTTCGGAGGGTTTGTGCCTTCCAGAAAAAGACGTCTCCGCCGCTTGGAGGGTTAAAATATTGCTATAGCGATACTGTCAATAGATAATCAATTCACTCTGAAAATAAATCTCTTAACTTTAATCATTGTAATTTTATATCCAACCTTAAGTATCGCAAGAAAAGGGGAAAAGGGTGCCTCATATAAAAATAAAATCTATTCATTCTATACTTATCAGAAAAGTAATGTTTTAGCAATCATATAATTATATAATAAAATATATTACCATGTGCTTGTTGTAGTTGATTCATGATTCTTGATCAAATCACAACTAAAATCAATTAATTAGGCTGGGTATATTTAGGTATTTCGCCTATAAACTTACTTGGTATTTACTTAATACTTAATTAAATAATACAAGATTTAACAGCTATTGGGAAAATATCTGTATTAATTAAATAAATTTCATTATGTTTAATTATTAATTTTAATGCTTTTGAAATTAGTTAAGACGGGGTTTTATAAGAACTTGACATTTAAAAAAATGGAAGAACAAATTGCTCATAATATTCATGCACTTTAAAATAGGATGCTACATTGTTTTATATCCATAAAGGAAAAAATCTAACATATACACTGGATACGTAAATAATTTGTAGATAATTGAGCGTAAGTCAACTCTGACAAATCATGCAGATACAGCAGAGAATTTCTTGTATTTGGGTCTTAAAATTTCCAACAATATCAGGAAAATATGAAACTAATTTGAACACAGAAAATAAGAATGCAGTAAGTATGAAATCTAAAAGATAAGTACATAAATCTAAAAATAATTCATGAAACAAGTAAGTAAGTTTATAAGAAAAAAACGGAATAGAAATATTATTATCAATAAAATATAATTAATAATGATAAGATAAAACCAATTTTAAAGGAAGACGTAGATAATATGGTAATGTATAATATAAATTCTAGGTATGAAATTAAGATGTAACTAAGTATTAATATGAGTTTTATCATATTTATCTCAGATTCCTTGATATGTTATTCTTCAGCTTTATTCTACACTTTTTGCTAACCTCCCAAAATTCTATAATAATTTAAAAAGATTTTCGTCTGTTTTTTAACTCGTTGTTTAAGTAACTATCGAGATCTTCTTCGTCATTTCTATCGCCGTAGGTGCAACAACTATCACCGTAGTAAAGCAAATTTTAAAAAATGGAAAAGAAAAATGACTGGGATCTATCATGTTCTCTTAGATTTTTTTGCATGGTACACTTACAATTATAAAAACAATGAATTATCGCTCAAAGTAAAATGAAGCTCTGTACTGCAGTTGATTGAAAAATTGTGAATCAGTGTAAAAAAATAAGTATTTTTGGATTCTTAAGAAATTTTTAGTTTGCTGTGGATTCTTAAGAAACTCTTAGTTTGCTGTGGATTCTTAAGAAATTCTTAGTTTGCTGTGGATTCTTAAGAAATTCTTAGTTTGCTGTATAAATTGGAGAAGAAATGACTTTAATTAGTTTAGTTCTTTTATGGTTTGATTCATGCATTTTATTTTCATCAATTCTAAACAAGAATTTTCCTTCAAAACCATATTGAATCAAAGGTAAAATTTCAGTGGAATTTTGATAGTTTGATACAGATAAAATAATCACTAATATTCATTATGTATGTCACATATTCATAAGCAATTGTTAAAGCTTTCCATCATAAATATCAAATAAGCAAAAAACAAACAAACTGTGGGATGTATCTGACTAAATTCTCTCGCAAAATCTCTAATTAAGATATTATTAAGCGCATAAAACTGCGGACATTCTGCAAGACCACGAACACCACAAAACGCTCAGATTTTTATTTTTAGAATTGTGTAAATTAGAGTTATGTGGGTAAAGAAGAAATCCAAATATTATTTTTTAAACCTTTTTTACTGATTGACACAAAATTACTACTGTAGTCATAAGGTCACTAAAACAACTGAGATCATGAATTAAGCCCCAAATTTGGATAAAATTCAAAACTCCATACATAACTACACTTTAAAAATTATGTATGTACATGATAACCATCTAATTTATTTCATTACTGTTTTCATTGAAAATAGTACCAAAGCAGCATTTCTGAATTGAATTCCTTCCAAATATGAATTTAATATAATGTTCCTGTAGCAGATTTCTCCCTCATGGTTGAAATAATTTTTGAGTTATTTTCTTCATGAATAGAGGCTATAAAATGTATATAAGTATGCCAGATTCAAGAACATCTCAAATAAGGAAGTTTATCCAAATTTCGAATTGTGATATTTTCAATAATTACAATAATTTCTCTTTGTATGCTTCACTTACGAGGGAATTGAAAGCGGAAATACTTTTTATGTGAAATTTTCTATTTTAAGTTCTAAGCTAAATATCTATCCTCTTACATTATATTTATGGATAGAATTATAGAGACTTGTAAATTTCTGCAATTACTTATGCTTATTTTGAAAAAAAAATATATGCAAATGATACATTGCACATGAGATCAATGTCTAAAAAAGTAAAATTTATAAATATATTAATGATAATAGTTTATAATATTCAATGATTTAAGAAGTAGAAATTTTATAATTTTAAAGCAAGTTGAAGAAAATTGCAGACATGCATACTGACAAGTTAAAAAAAAGAATACACAAAGCAAAGAAAAAATACCGTGAGATATGGAATAAGAAATGTATTTTACTCCGTGTCTCTTAATTTAAAGTACAGAGCCGATTCTTTAAAATCAAGTTTGTCCAGCGTCAGATTTCTACTCGGCATTTCGTTTAGAAATGAAAATTCAATTACTGAAGATGTTGGATTCTAGAAAATTTCGCAACGAATAGAAGAAAATAAGTACATTATTTTTTCACACGAAAGCGAGCAAACAAATAACAAAACGAAATTCTTTTCAATCAAAAAGTACAGGAACAAAAATTGTTCGCAAATTTCCGGCACTCCCAAAGATAAAGCCAATGTAAAAAAAGAAGTACCGAAAAGTTGTGGAAAGAGAAAATTCGAAATGAATTGTGAAAGCAACTCCATGAAAGAGTCCTTAATGATGCCACTCACTATTTCTCTGAAATGAAACTCTGAAGAGAATACTAAATTCTTTTTCTACTTTTAAGAAGACGAAAAATATTTCAGGAAAGAGATTTGATTATTCCTCTTTTATTTGCTTCTTGGAGTTAAAAAAGAACAGAATAACTTAAGGATGTCAATCTCGTTTTGAGCTGAAAAATATAAGGCACTTCCGGGTTCTGTAATGTTATTACATGAATTCAGAATTCTTGAAAATAGACACAAAAATGAGTCAGAATTTATTTTTTCTCAACTACAATATAATATTTTTATGTTTCGAAGGTAATCTAATAATATTACAAAACTTGATTTTATACTTTTGGCCCCAAATAATCTCAAATAATTTTTATATCGTTGCATTAATAAAATAAATAATAAAGCCTGACTAGAATATTGATTTCCAAGATTTCAGAAATAAATTTCATATATGAAAAGATTTATAGATTTTATGGCTTTTTAGAGAATATCTTCCCTTTACCACTTGCAGAGTATCGATACATTAATCATTAACTTTCCAATACAAGCTATGTGCATGTGCAATGAATCATGAAATGATTTTGTTTCGTTTGCAGTTTAAAATGTGTGATTTTTGAGAAGTAAAATGCAATCTTCTATACAAATAAAAATGAATACTTAAACTTATTTCGATAAAAGTGCGTTTACCCGTGCTCTTGTCATCTCAGGTTCGAGTCCTGATTCGGAAATGGCTGTTCTCTTCCTTGTGTTCTATCTGTGAGGCGTGGGAAAGAGCCCTCCTGATAAAAGGGGCTGTGAAAGTGAATGTGTGTGTCAAATTCTTATGAGCAAGAAGTCAGACTTCTTCCTTTGTATGTTCAGGGTCTTTGCTCTCAAAAGCTCCTGCACACTTGGATTAAATCACTGACAGTCAGTTAACTGGCTTATAAAGTGTCATAACATCAACATTTAGATAAACTATTTTTTGGATACTATTGAAGTTTTTAAAATGTTTCTGATGAAAGAAAATACTAGTATCAAGAAGTAAGGGTTTTTATCTCTTATCATAAACACATTTGTGTTTTAATTATTTTAAAAAAAACACAAGATTGCATTCCAATTTTTGTAGTCATTTCTACCTTCCATTATCGTATGCGCCCACTATATGTGGCGCATTCATATATAGACGCCTTCCTTGAAATATTTGTATTACTATTTTTAAATTTTATACGCGCATTTTGAGCTGAGGTAGTTCTTATGACTTATATTTTTTGCATATATTCTTTTATAACTATAGTAGCCATTTTTTTTGTCTGACTCAGGCAAATTTTTTTTTCTAGAAACATTAAAAAATGTGGTAGAAAAATTTTGTTTCACAAAAAAACAAGGGTTTGACAAACATAAAAAAAATTATTCAGTTTTTAAAGTTGATAAAATTTATCTATTAAACATCCTTTATCTATATGTTAAGTTTTGAAAATTTTGCAATTAAAAGTTTATTAAACTTTAATTTAATTAAAACCAAGTTCAAATCCGCTTAAGTCTCAGCCTACAAAGATTGTCATTTCTGAAAATTCAGGGTTTCATAGTTTGAAAGAATATGAACGGATACCTGACAATCTAAATATTAGAAAGTTTATGGCTTTTAAACCACAATATCATATTCAACAAAGAATAGTTCTATAAGATTATCCTTGATCATTTGCAAGACAAAATCTGCAGTTAATCTAAATACTTATATGTCTACTCTACATTTTCGGCAAAATCTACGACGTTTATCGTTTATATTTAAAACTTCTCTGAAATCCAGAATAGTTATTCTCAGTGGGGTATGAGTTGGCCTCAATTATGTAAGACTTGATAACGGGATTTAAAATAAAAAGACTAAATATTAAAAATAAAGACAGCGTGTGATGAATAATTTTTTTAAAGTTGGTCATTTACTTTTCATGTCATGACTAATTTATTAGTTTTAGAGATGCTCCAATAGTATTTGAATCAATGTTGGAAAATCACATAATATGTCACGAAACTCAGTTATATGGCGGTTTTTGGTATTCAAACCACCAATATGAACTATGAAATTATCAGTATGAAGTTGGTCGATATGTTAACTGCAATGAGGCAATTTGGCGTATATTTCCCTTCCCTATTCACGAACACTGTTGTACATTTGGTGGTGTATCTGGAAAATGGGCAACTGATTTCCCCGCTTCGAATTTTGCTAAATGAGTTAAAGTGCCTCTAGTGACAGCATTGACGAGTTTCTTTGCGTCTTACCAAAGCGATCCGTTTTCCCGAACATTGCTTTTAATTAGAGATGCTACGTTATTATACTTTGTACGCTTTATCGAAAAAATTTCAGCGTTGAAAGCAAGGTGACGCAGTTCCTGGTTATACGCTTATGTGTTCTACAGATGTTGTTGGCCGTATTGATACAGTTTACCCGCAGGATGATGAATGTTTCTATTTGCAATTGTTACTGGTGAAAGTTCGAGAGCTATTATCGTTCGGATTACTACGAACTGTTAATGGTATAGTGTAGTCAATATTTTGTGCTGGATGTCAAGAGTTCAATTTACTTGAAAATATTAATTTGCCATCCTTTCGACTTCTCTTACAATCCACGTGATCTGTGGAACAAATGCAAGGATAATATATCAGAAGAGTTCAAGAAATCTCGATATTGACGTAAATGAAGAGGTGCAAAACCAGGCTTTTCTGTTGATTGAAGACATGCGTTACCACATATGGGGCAGTTTATTAGTGATGTTAGGAATGCCAGCGCCAGATTGTGGAATGTACGACACGTTTTATGGAGAATTGTAACGTGAACGTGAATTTGATCGACAGGAATTAGACCAATCAGTTCAATCATGTACCCCTATGGAACTCCCAACAGAAAGGAAATATATGATAACATTAATGAAGGCAAATGATGAAGGGAAAGGGGACTTATTTTTCTGGATTCCCTGGTAGAATTGGAGAGACATTTCTTATATCAATGCTTTTGGGCATTCTTCTGCGAGATTGTACATTGCGGTAGCAGTTGCTCCTTCTGGCATAGCGGCCACATTGTTGGAAGGATACCATACGACTCATTCAGCTTTAAAGTTGCCGTTACAATTACAAAATTTTGAACAAGTGACATGTAACATTTCGAAAACGTTCGCTATGGAAAAACTTTTAGTAGCATCTAAAGTCATCATATGGAATGAATGCATGATAGCGCCCGAACGCGCTTTAGAAGCACTTGACAGGACATTGAATGATCTACGCAATGACTTGAGATGCTGTGGAGGCACAATGATTTTAATGTCTCGGAATTTCCTGCCAGTCATTCCATGATAGAATGCTGCCGATTAAATAAACGCTTGCCTTAAATAATAAAATCCGTGGCGCAATGTGAAGAAACTTCAACTGAAAATAAAGACAGTTGCATTTCCAAATAATTCATCTGCTGATCATTTCTCCAAGCAACTGCTGACTATCGGTAATGACCGAGCTTCTATTGACGAATTGAGGAGATTGATTTCATTTACTTGGAATTTTTGCTATTTCTTTTCTTCGAAAGATGAACTCATCAACAAAATGTTCTCGAATATCACTTATATCCATAAAAATCACAAACGTTTGAGTGAGCGAGCAATTCTGGAGGCTAAGATCAAAGATGTGGATGACTTAAAATTCGTTATTCAGAATCAAATTGCTGGCATTCATTTAAATCTATTGATTGTATAACAAACATAGATGAAGTCATTAACTATCCATCTAAATGTTTAAACTCCTTGGATGTGCCTGGCTTTCCACTGCACAATTTTCAACTATAAGATGGCTCTTTGGTCATAATGGCCTATACCAGTGGTCGGAAACATATTAGCCAAAGAACCAAATATGGACATTACAACAATTTAAAATTGGGGAGCCAAATCTGCTTGTTTAGTAAACTTTTATTACACTAAGTAAGTAGTACACTAAATAAAACTAAATTTCATGCTTAATAAAAATTTCTTAATGCGAACAATGTGCTTGCATCTCCTGGGAAAGTTTGAGTAAATCCGGTTTGTATGCTGTTGTTTTTAATTTAAGGCATGATTTCAAGTTCACATCAATAAGACGACTTCTCAGTTTACTCTTGATAATGCTCCTGCTTAAAAAGATTGTTCGCATACATATGCAGAAACAAAAAGGGAAAGAACAGCAAATGCGAGCTTTTTTAACGGATCGTAAGAGTCAGGAATTCTATTCCAAGCTTTGAAAATGATCATGTCTTCCAGGTCATTCAAAACAGATCAATTGTGTTGTGAACTAAGATCGCATTTTTTCTTCTCCAATATTTCCAATTCAACACAAAGACGTCCGAATTTAGAGCACAATATCTCCTTGTTTTTTAAATCCAGCAATTGTATTTCAAAGCTACCAATGTCAATTTCAAAAGGAGAAAATTTCAATTCGATTATCGTAGCATTAAGAGGATTTTTGACAAATGATAAAGCTGCTCTGATGTTTTTAAATTCCTGAAACTTGCTGATAAATGCTTTCCTTATAATTAAAATTATTGTTTTTAAATGGTCTTTATTAATAGAGGAATTGTTTTCTTGGCGATATTTCAGCAGGCTCGGAAAAAGAAGCAATGTTTCCCTTTCAAAATCCTGAGCAAAAATGGATAATTTGTTTTTGCTATTACTTCTTCTAATTTCGAAAAAATTAAGTTGCTTTTTCCTTGTAGTTTACGATTAAGCTGATTTAGATGAGATGTAAAGTCTACCATGAAATAAAAGTTTTGGATCCACTGATTGTCTGTTAGTTCTGGATAGTGAACGACCTTCTCAAGGAGAAAGGCTTTAATATCCGGAAAGGGGACGCGAAAAGTTTTAAAACGTTCCCTCTTGATAACCAACGTACCTTGTTATGAAGCAGAAGATCAGCGTACTCAGTCTCCATTTCAACTAAAATTCTTTGAATTGGCGATGATTAAGAGCTTTAGCTAAAATGGATAGCTAAATAATGATAATCACTAATTTCATAACTTTACAAAATTCATCCGGAAATGTTTGTGCACAAAGGACTTCTTGGTGAATGATACAATGGTAAACAAGTATCTCGTGATTAATTTTTTCTTTCAAAATAGCAACAAACCCTTTTCTTACGCCGGTCATGGTTTTGGCCCCATCTGTTGAAATCGACACAATTTTATAGAGATGAATATGACGTTTATCCATAAATTCAATCACATAATTGCAATACCTTCTCCACGCGTTTGGCCTTTGAGTGGAATAATCCTAAAAGTTCTTCTTTAGGGCCTGAATGAGACTTAAATCTTACAAAAAGTGAAACTTGCGCTGTATCATTTATGTCCCAAGATTCGTCAACTGCTATTGATAAAGCGAAACCAATTTCAGATCTTCGATATGCTGGGTTATATTCTAGCACATTTTAATTGTTCTCTCGTTAATGGTTTTGACAGAGCATTGTAACTCTTTAATTTTTTTAGAATATCTGCTATGTTCTTAAAATCCCGAAATAGCTCTTCGGATACATTTATAAATCAATTTTTTATGTATTCGTCGTCTGTGTAAGGTTTCCCTCTCTTAGTAATCTCTTGGCTAAAAACAAAACTTGTCAGATTAATATTGCTGGAAGGTTGCATTCAGTTATTAAACACAGAAGTTGACGACTCTTGATCTTTCTGAAGTTCCTCAACTACTTTCTTCCTTGCATCACCGGTAGGATATTTAGTGCTAAATGACGCGTGCTTTCTTGTAAAGTTTCTCTCTAAATTTGACTTCTTGCTATGCTCGAATTTCTCCGTACAAATAAGACATGTCGGAAGTCCATTCAAGTTTTGAATAAACGCAAAATTCTAGGTACACTGAACTTTAAATTCGTGGTTTTCCTCTTCCGTTTTACTTTGCTTTTTTTTGGTAGCCATGTTAATTGGGGTGTCTATAAAAATATTTCAAACAAATATGTTAAAATTTTTTTAAAAAAACCCAATTTTATTAATATATGAGCCGTTTAGTGCACACACATTGATTTATTTCATTTTTTGAAACATCTTAAATTTAAGAGTTAAAGCATTTGGTACTGTCATAACTTTTTATATTTATAATAATTTAAGATTTTTTCAAAATATGCAATTAATCGATGTGTGCACTGAACAGCTCATATGTAACTGCACTAAAAATGATGGAAAAATATTTTTTTTCTGTCATCAGCATAACAAAACTTATAATATGACCATAAATGGAAGAAAAGCTCCAACATTTGGACAAATAGAAGTTTTCGAAAAATCTATTACGAATTTTGTACCGGAACCACAAACATTCATATCAGGTGTAATATAATTGCATAAAAATACCTGTAAGATGTGCAGCTAGATTGAAAAATACAACTTTTTAATAAGACAGAGCAACAGCAGAGACGGTAGATAAGACAAAACTGTTCACACTGCAACTACTGGTCTGTGATACCAATTTGTACCCCACTACTTTAGAAAAAGTATGCGCGCGCATGCTTGTGGTACAAGGAGGAAAATTTCTTAGAAAAATTACCATGCTCGTTACAGAAAGCGAGTGAAAGTAACGAATAATGAGAATTTTTCATATGTTATTTTACAATTCTTTCTACGCTTTCTGCCAAAAATTATAATGTTTCTATAAAAATTCTTATTAGATCAATAAGATAAATTTCATTATTCGTTACTAGCACTCGCTTTCTGTGACGAGGATGGGAATTTTTGTAAGAAATTTTTCTCCGCGTACCTTCGTATCACACCGGAGTACGCCGAAAACATACGAACAATTTCAGCCGGTAGCTTGTACATGGTTCGTGTTTACGATTACGAAAACTAATAAAATTAAACTCGATGTTCATTACGTATTTTTACAACAATATAAAATTTTAATTACCTTTCTATCTTTTAACTTAAACAGAAATCTATACATGATCTCGATTTATAGAAGAATTTTAATTTATGAAAATAAGATGTTATTATTTTCTTATCAAGTTTATTTAAAATTAAATTATTATTGCGCCTTCCGTGGATATTCGTGCCAGAGCCGCACTTAAAGAGCTAAAAAGCTACATGCGGCTCTGGAGCAGCACTTTGCCGACCACTGGCCAACTATAAAAACAAAAGCTATGAAATGAAAACTATGAAAAACTAACCAAACTGATGATAACAAAATACTGATATTCAATGTGATTCATGCAGCTGTACTCAAAGGAAAATTATAATGTTCTTTAAACCTTGTTTAGAATAATTAATTGGAGAAATTCCAATGATGATAATAAACGATTGTTTCGATTTCGTGGGTATTCATTTGTTGATGGCAGATGAAAGTTGAAAGTTAAAAAAAATCCAATTATGTTGCTAAATTCAAATAAGATGATCAGTTAAATAGGTGGATTTTTCAATGAATAAATAATAACTTTAAACTTCTCTAATAATTTTGTATTTTTGTTTGAATACATCGTTTTGGTTAATTGAAGTATTGGTTTTGCTTATTTTTTTTATCTACACATTTACATGCTTAGTTATGAAAAATTTGATTTTGATTATCGGTTTTATATATTTTAGATATAAAGGCATGTGAAAATATCCGATAGAAAAGGAATTAAAATATGATATGAAATTTATAGATAAAAATTATATGCATATTTACATATATTAAGGAAAAAAGAATGGATAAAAAAAGTTAAGGTCAAGTGCAATGAAAAGAAAATAGCACTTTACATTTTATCATAACATGTGCATACAAAAGTTTTTCTCTTTGCAAGCCGACTTAAATTTAAAAATGATAAGGGATGATGGCAATTATTCCAACACTTTAACTTTTAAGGGAAAATAATGTTTAGTGTTTTGAAAAATAAATTAATTTCGCTGAAAAAGATGTATGAAACATGTTTGTTTCACATTACTTGAAACAAATTTTCAATTATGTAGCTCATTATCTGTGAAACCCTCTATAAGAATATAAATAAATTTATGCGATGGTGACCAGCAAAAGTTTTGCTGAATTTATTCATCTTAATGATTTATAGATGTCATAAATCAATGGTTATTTGGGATTTCTTTTACAGGCGATAAACTCAAAGCCTTCTTCATATTTTTTCAAAAATTATGTATATTTCCACTCTTTCTCAAAGATACATGATTGCTTCTCATCAAATGATCCCTCTCTGTTTTTTACCTGAAATAATCAATGGAAACTTTTGCAATAATTCTTATTGTTCTTGGATACTATTTTAATCTTTTGCTGTCATATTACCCCTAGTTATTAAGTTTCTTTTTTTAATCCAAGTTTTGAAATGAATTATTCATATGAGTATTGTGTATTTAGCACGGTTCACCTTTTTTTTAATCCCCCGTAATGCTGTAGATGAAGAGCTCCTTCTAAAAGTCCCCGTAATTAATTAAGAAAACGCATCCGAGGAGAATGATTTGTATTGTCTTCGGGGTATAAGAATAATCCAATTAGGATTTTAATGAGACACTTCAAACCACTAAACTCGAACTATCTCGATTCTTTGTATTGATTTATGCATCTTGATTATTTTTGATTTTGCAGCTTTTTTTCTTCACTTTCTGTATTTTCACGTTTCTTCTTATTCTTGTTTATTGTTCTTGGTTTAATTTCATTTGGTTCAAAGATGATTATTTTTCTTATTTCCTTTTTTGAGTAAGTACAGTTTCTTTCAAGAATGAGAAAATATGTTTGTTAAGGAAATGAAATACAAATATTGTAGAAATTGAAAATGTCGAGCAAAGTTTTCTTTGTTTCTGTTATTATTTGCCAAAATCAGATACTTTGCAAACTTAATTAAATGTGAGCACTTCTGAATTTTTAAATTATTGCCAATATTCCTGAAAAAAGAAAGGCTTATCCCTCTACAGATCATAAATATGTATTATTCCAACCAATTTCTATGTTTAGAATAACTGCAGGAGTTTCTATATTTTAGAAAATTCATAATCAGTAAGAGATCACGTAGCAGTTAAATTATGATCAGCACATCTTTATTCTAGCATAACTTTTCATACCTGATGTGTTGATTTCATGTTATTATGGTTGAGAGATCATGAATAAGTGCAACTACAATACAGATGTTAGAAGATGCATTTTCAGAATTCACCATGTTTATTAATTAATACCAAATTTAAAGGCTAAATTTCATACTTGCTAATATTAATATAAAATACTGAGAAGAATTAAAAAATAATGAAAAACGCCAAGTGAACCAGTTAGATGGGGACAAATACTGTTGGGGAGATGGTTAAATCACACATTTGAAGGAGATTAACACACACAGTGCAATTTATTTTCAAAATGTAATCAAATATCCTTGCAATGCTTGCGTAACAGAAACAATGAAAAGAATTATTGTAATCATAGGCGAGAAATTATTTAAAAATTATTAAGTTTATAAGAAAATTTAAATAATTAATAAATTATAAAAAAACATAATGCCTTGAATCTAGAGAAAATTCTTTCATTTGAATCCCGAATTCAAGACATTTGTATTTGTTCTATGTCTTCAATAAATATCTTAATATTTAGTGTATTCAATGTTACAATTCATTCTAACAAGGCCAACTTTGATGCTCTGACAGCAGAGGACATTTGTATAAAAATTAACTAATAATGTCCTTTTCAATATTCCCTTTTTTGTTTTTGAACCTTTTACCTTGCTGTATGCATATTGTTTAAAACAACACCCATGTTGGTCCAAATGATTCTTTGTTAATCTCTGTAATATATTCATTCTGTTTCAAGATATATTCAAAATTGTGAGGGGAAATACTAATGATTAATAGAAGATTATTATACCATTATTGAAATAGCAACGAAACATTCTTCATCAGTTTTAGAAACTAAAGGATTCGTTCCAGAGTTCGTTAAAAAAAACTTCGTTCGTTAAACAACACTAATTTTCATTGCCAGTTGGCGTCCTGGCTTATGGGTAACGCGTCTTCCACGTGATCTGTTTGAGGAATCACGGGTTCCAGTCCAGGTTTAGGCATGGTTGTTTTTCCCTTGTATTCTATCTATGAGATGCGTGATACATCCCCTATCCATGTTAACACATACACGACATCATCATTTTCATTGCCTAGTTGTGCCGGTGTATAAAAGATTTTTTATTTATTTTATAACTTCTTGCTTGCTACTGAATCTCTATGACTGTCACATGGAATGCTTGAAGAGACCAGATTTACAAGAATTGAAACCTTTTTTGTCCTCTTTAGTTCTCTGTAGTGCATCCTGGAAATATGTTGCCGTAAGAAATCAGATAGGGTAATAAGTAGAAACTTAAAAAGGATTATATCTCAAATGATTGAATAATCTATTGGTAAACTCGATTTATTTAAAAATAAACACATATTAAGACTTGGATTACTTGGTGTAAAAGGAGTGTTTTTGCAATACAGCTTGTAATTGTCTGCACATTATATATTTCAGTTATAATTTTATATATTTAAGCGTTTTTGTTTAAATATTGAAAAGGTTAAGTTGAAGTTTCATTGTATTAGACAGAACATCACACTTACAAAGTTTCATTCTTGGGTTGAATTAAGAAGATGTATTACAGAAGTTCACAAGCTCAATGATTCTTTGGGATATTAGAACTGCATAGTTTTTATCATGAAACATCCTCTTATGTGTATACAACTGTTAGATATATGATATAAATTGTCACACGCAAATTAATGTACTGTACCCGTATTGTAACCGTAACTGTTCCTCAGCCCTCTATCGGCCGTTACCTTGAACAATCAGTCCATGTCTTGGAAGCGAACGTAAAGCATGATGCAATCCCCGAGTATTGTTTTTATGCATATATGTTAAATGTTATTGTCCTCAATAGTTTTGTCCCCTTGTAAATCATGTCCTTTAATCTCATTGCATTTTTAACTAAATTGGCATGATTTATTGATTTTAATAGTCTATCCTGACAGAGTTAGACTTTTGGCGCCCTTTCGCTCACAGTACTAAATTTTTGTTGGTGCATGACATTTTCTGAATTTTCGAGTTAGATAATTAAGTTTTGTTTTTTGCCTAGCTTGAAATGAATTTAAAAATTTTATTGATTGTCAAAAAACTGAAATATGCGTCATTACTATTTTTTCATTCTTTACCTTTTCAGAAACTAGTTTAAAAAACATTTAAATTGCTTATATTATTTCTGCGTTTGACCGCCATGCAAAGCCTATTCTGTATATTATAATTTTGGCTTTACAAGAGGATTTTAAACGTTGGCGTTTCCTGTTTTCGGTAATAATATCCAAACAAAGTTAGGAATTAGTAGTCATCATATTAGCAAAGAAAGATAAGTTTTGGAAAAATCAAATTCGAAAGTAGTTCCCTAAAACTAAAGTTAAACCATTATTTTATTTCAGTCTTAAATACACCCTTATATATATTCATTACTGAAAAGTAGTTGATATATCGGTAAGGAATTTTGAAATAACCTGATAATCTAAATTCTAGTTAATTTGAAACTAATGTCTTCGAGTTAGCTGGAATTATCATCGTTAGAAACAGTTCAAAGAAACTGCTGCTTCTGATTCTTTAATTATAAATGAAATATGGTAGTGAATAAAGTTAAATATACCTAAAGTAATTTTAAAGCCAAAAAGCATAGTTAACATTGACGGTGTAAAAGGCAATGCCAATAATCGATAATGATTTCATTGGAAGAGAAGAATAGCAGTAAAAAAAAAAAAAGAAAATGATTTTGGTATTGCTGAGAAGATAGAAAGCTTCAATTCTCCAGAGGAATGAAATTGACTTCTATTGCTTTTTTTGTGCTAGAAAATCAGAAATTCGGGTTCCAGAATCCACGACTTATAAAAATTTCTCCAGTTTTCGGAATCGATAGGAAAGCAATTTCTTCTAGATAACGCATCATTATCTTTTGTTGGCTTTTATTAAGTCATTGGGGATTAATAGAATCAATAAAATACATTATTGGATATCGATTATTTTTCGAATTTCAAGAATCTATTGGCTTTTCATTCAACAATCGCTCTTTTAGCGTTAGAAAATGAATTTATCAGCTTATTTTACTCTAGATGGGTCTAGTATATTTGAGAGAATATGAAGAATGTTTTCTAGCCTTCATGGAATATTAAAACCCTTTAATACAATGATCTTATTTATCATCAATATTAGAAAACAAATATTTGCGATTTCTGATAATTTATTAAACGAAAATACTGTAAACTAGTATGATTACTCCCTTAGTTGCTATAAATTATGAAAAGTGCAGAAGTATAACATCATCATCGATGCTGCTTGTGCATAAAATTTAGAAGGGAAACATTGATATTATAGGATTGGACATGAAATAATTGTAAATTGAATCATTTTTGCAACACTGTCGCTTTTATATTCTCTCAAGGAACTGAAAGAAACTTTAAATTGTTACTAATGATTTTATTTAAGAAATTATCTATGTGAGGAGAACTGTTTTAACTATTTAAGATTTATCCAGTGTGAATTTGCTTTTCTAGAGTACGTGATATACAAACAAAAACTTCTATACAGATTCCGATAATATTATTGTCGCCAAATAATTAATGTTCAGGCGATGCCAGGAATTATAGAAAGTCTAAGGCAACAATTTGACGATTATATTATTTTTGTGGTAGCAGCATATAGAAGACGACATTCTCTGTGTTAGCAGCATCAAGAAGCAAGTATATAAGAAATAATAATGCCGCAATGAAAAAGAATAATCGAGTCTCCATAGCCAAATGGTTATAACCCTGGTATCGTAGTCAAAGGATCGTGAGCTCACATTCCGGCAGATTCAAAATTTGTGTACATATTTTTCCTTGGTTTGTTTCTTCTTTATTTAGTGTTCCTTAAGATTCTCGACTTTACTTTAACTTGCCAAATAAATGCTCTGAAGTTTTCTTACTGTCTTCAGAAAAGTATTCTGGAACTTTCTCTGCTTGTATAAAAGCCCAAGACCTCCCAGTCACAGTCTTCTAAGTTCAGAGTTGAATTAATAAATTGTTTCAATTCTACTTCCTATGTGTTATTATATTATATCTATTTGTTATGAGAGTCATAATATAAAAATACGACAATATGAGAGTTATAATATAAAAAAATATATAATTTGATTGAAGAATTTTCAATGTTATCTTCGATTTTTCTCTGTTTTTGTCCTTTCAAAAAAGTATTTGTAAATATCTGACAAAAATTATTTTTGGTTATTTCATCAAAAAATTTTATGAAATTCCAAATAATCTGTTTATTAAGATCTGTTATTATCAAATCTTTATCTATTTATTATTAAAAACAGTATAGTATTGAAATATAGTATTGAATGATATTATTTTATTTTTATAATGAATAATAGTATCAATAGTATTTTCTATTTATTTTGTTGATAATCATGCATTTTTAACTGCACCAAATAATAAATTTTGTATTAATATTATTTACTAGGTAATTTACACTACTCCATTTTAAAGTGGTAAAAAGATCTTTTCTATGATTAGCAATGGTTATTTTTGATTTGAATAGGTTTCAGAAATTTATATTTACTTTCGTTAGATAGGGTTATTACAGTATTTGGAATATTTACGTTCAGTGGTCGAATTCATTTTTATTAAATATCCTTTTAAAACAATATTAGTACTATTTTGAATTATTTCAATATCTCGAATAAAAATAGATCAAGCAATGTTAGGATTACATACTAAAATTTCAGCCACACTAGAGATAGGATTTAAATACCCATACTGAAATTAACATGCATTATACCCGCATAAATGGTAGCTCTTTAGTAGAGGCGAATTCCAAATTATTCTGAAAATCATTCCTATCTGAATATCAAGAATTTATCATTAGATCATCAGGACTTCATGGTTGATTTACATACAAATCTTTCCTTTTTTGCATTTTTTAAAAGTATTTTTTCCTACATATTTTTTTCCCACAAAATATCTATAAAAATATTTTTTATAAATTAATATTTTTAAAAATATTTTTAATAACCACAACTCACATGCGTGATTTTCCCTCTTTTTAATTCTAAACATACCAACACGATATCAATACATTAAAAATGCATCAGATGAATATTTATTTGACTGGTTTATTCTAAATAATGATATAACTTTCATCTTGAAATGTTTGCTTTACTCTTCAATATATATATTTAAAACTCAAAATAACTGAAAATGCGCCCTTTAAGAATTTGCAAATGAATTTTCAAAGCATAAAATTAATTGATAATTTTTCCCTTTAGAACATCATACTATTTTTTCTCTCATACTACATTCACGCTGCTTCAAATTTATTATCCCCTATTTATGCTACGTGATATTTCCATATAATGAATGTGGAAAAGAAGCATAAAATCCCTTCCCTTGAAACCTGTTTTAAATAGAAAATGCGTTTGGAAAACTTGTAGGAAAGTTTGTATGAAATATTATGGAATCTGAAATGTCTCATTTTTTGGTTTATTATAATTCAGTTATTTATTCATACTAGTGCATTACAGAGCACAGACATTTAGAGCTTTCTGAAATATTTCTCCGAAATTTAGAATGAAGCTCTTATCACTAGATTCAAGTAAACATTTGCACAAATAAAAAATTTGTTGACATTCTGCTGAAGCAAACGAGAGAAAGATTTCTACAATCAGATTGAGTAATATAAAGAATTTATGGCCTTTGCGATTGATGATGAAACTGTTTTTATATCTTTACAATGCATTTTGTAACTTAATTTATGAAACACCTCTCATATAAGAATTTAATGCAAGTCAATAAATACTAGTTTTGCCTTTAGGATTTAAACTGGTGCTTTATTATTAGGAAATCACACTTATCTTCCTTTGGTAGTTATTTTTAATCGTCGTGCCAATTATGACTCAGAAACTACGTGAAAATATTAAACATGTATTATCAATAATAAATTCTATGAAGAAGATACTTAATTATTAATTTATTTTTTAAATGATAGATTATGTTTCGCAATTTACTTTTTGCAATTTAAATTTTAATTGATGAATAAGGAAAATATCTGAAAGCAGTTATAGCGTAATTAAAAAGAATATTTCTGAAATTCTTATAATAAGTGATTTATCAATCAGATAATCAAACAAAGAATAAGATTAAAGAATTTTTATTTTAAAATTAAAATAATTTTTTAAAATATATGATTGCTTTACTTATAATCATCCATAGGGAAACGAACTTGGATCAGATAAATATTTATGATATGACCTAGATTAATGCATTACTTGCTGGAAAAAAAGACGGAAAATCTGGATTAAAATATATAAATGATAAAAAGAAAGTTTCTACTAGAGTAAATTCCAATGAAATAATAAATATCACATTTTTTACAAACGAATGAGCAATAAACTTTACAATAAAATTGATTCATGACATGAACTATACATTTAATGATGTCTCTATATATTTATTGAAAACATTACATTTTCAAGATTTTTTTTTTCCATTAAGTATTAACCATGTCTTTTTAATTGATACTTCATATTTGGATGTTGGAATTTAGTATGGGATATTGAGTTTCATTGCACATTACCTCCAATCAATCTATCACGTGGGATATGAGGCCTGTAACAGGCCAAAAATGTAACTAAATTCTATTATATAACCTGTATAATTTCCTGGAATTATTTACAAAAACCCCTAGATTATAAAAAATACCATGAATGAATAAAAAAATTATATTTTTAGTGACACATCTTGTAGATAATAGACAAAATACAGATTAAAACTCAACAAGATATACTCAGTTACATAGTTACAATGCATAACTTCTATTCCACAGGCATTTGGTGAGTTCATGATTCATTTTACATCCACAAAAAAGAAAGACCCATAATGAAACTTTCTAGTAACAAAATCAACACGAATCATAGAAAAAATCTTTTCTTTATTTAAACACTTTTATCGTATTAATTAGCAATAAAATACTCATTAACCTCTTGCCTGATTATCCCAAGTTATCTCAAGTTCGTATATATCGCAGTTAATTACTATCCCGAGAAGACTCGGGAGAAGCAGAATTTGTCAGTACGATTTGTTTAATCACGGTTTAACTGGCCTGGAGGAAATGAAAGGGAATATTCAGCTAGGTAGTTAGCCAAGTTTTGTTGGTTTCCCGATTCTTGTGACGGTGCTTGTCACGTGTTTTTCATATTGTATAGTATATGTCTGCTTTTGGATTAGTAATGTATAATGAAGGATTAGTAATAATTAGAAGGATAGTTGTGATGAAAATAAGTAAAATAATAACGACGGTGCAAGATAGCGAAAGCGATTATTTTTAAAAAAAATTATTATTATTAATTTATTATTGAAAAATATTTATTTAAAAAATCAAATCCAACAACACAGTGTATTCTGTTCTCCTATAAAAAAGATTCCAGAGGTAAACCAGGAAGAAAAGAGACAGATACCATTGTACAGAATGTCAAGTATCACTTTGTGTTGTCCCTTATTACAAAAACTATCTTACAGTATTTAATAATTTTAATAATATTTAATAATATTAATATATTATTAAATATTATTAAATATTATAATATTTAATTTTTTTCTGGCTCTCAAGATAACTCGGGATTGCTCACTAATATTAAAACTAAATGCTTTTATATCCATTAAAAATTAAAAATATGATTTAAAATCTACATATTTTGTTCTGGTTCGTTCCCCCGTGTTTAATAATAAAAAAATAAAAGTAAAAGTTTTAAAAGTAAATAATAAAAAATAAAAGTTTTTTTTTGCATTTAAAATTTTTTTAATGGAATCTATTAAAAACATCCATGCTATTTCTTATTTTGATCTTTTGTTGAAACCGAGTTAATAAAAGTTCATTTGTCAGAAAGCATGAGATCTAGAGATATTACAGCAAGAACAATAATTATACCAGAGTATTTGGAAAAACAGCAGCCTAATTACAAAAACACTTGCTCCGTAGTTAAAAGACAGAGCAGAATTAAAAAAGAGAGAAGATAAAAATTTCTCCAAAACTGAATGAAAAAAAAGTTATAGAACATCTAAAAATAAAACGATCGATATCACTGATTAACATAGAGCAGAATTTAATTTTTCGAATCTATTAAGAGAACAAAGATATGTGCTTATCACAAAATAATGTAGAATTAATTAAAATATTAAAAATGTAGTGGTGAATCTGTTAATAATGCCTCAATGACCAATAAATTAGAGTTTTAAAAAGAAATTTTAAATCGCATTATGTCCATCATTTTTAAAACATATTTATATGAATTCATTTCTTACAAAAATGAGATTGCATTATTATTTTAGCATGGAAGTTGCAATGCCATACAATATTTACTATATAAAACAGAAAGTTTTATACATAAAAAGAAGTGAAGTTTGTAAATATTTTTGAATTTAAAATTGCATTAAAACATAGTGTATGAATATAATAATGATTTGAAAATAAAATCCTAGGAATAGGGATGTGAATGAAGATTACATGTTCATTGTTTCCATCGAATTCATTGATAAATAATAATTAATCAAAAACGATGAATAGAAAATAACTAGCTTCATTTTAAGAAGTTTCTGAATAATGGGCTTAAAAATCCAGACTCTGTAACATATAATGTTAAGTTATGAAAAATGGTTTTGATCGATTGCGCAAACTTGGAATACTTAGCAATTTTCTCGATAAAAAAGACGGAATGAAGTTGACTAGCAGTAAACTAGATCTTTCATATCGACATAATAAGTGATTAATAGTCAAAATATTTGTGAAAGAAGCAAAGATCTACAAAGAAGTTAAGAAATTTTGTCAGTAATAAAGCGATTTGAAAAATAATTTTCTTCAGTTCAAAAGATTTGAAACTTCGAAGGAAATAAATTTCGGTATGAAAAAATGTAAGGATTTTACATATAATCATGCTTTAAAAAATTAAATAATGAAAACATTGCATCATGTTTTATTTTACAAATGCTATGTTTATATTTTAATTTAAAGTGTATTTTTAATTAGAAACGGCTTACATGACACTTGAAAACTGTTAGAAAAAATAACACGTGATATTTAATTAAACTTTTAACTGAAATACTGAAAAATTCGTAGCAGTAATGGATTTCCACTTTTCTGGCAATGTGGACAAAGATGTTAACATTAAACAAAATATCCATTCAGGAATTCGATATTTATTAAAAATTATTAGATAAAATTTGGGCTGGCATTGAAGGAGACTGTTTACTTGGTCTATACATTATCACAGAAAGACTTAACGTTCTATTTATCTAACATTGTTGCAAGAGGTTTTGCCAGGAAAGCCAAATGATGTTCCGATGCCTGTTCATCGACAATTTGATTTCAACACGACAGATATCTCGCACAGATGTCAGAGCACGTCTACAGGCCACTTTTCTTGGAGACTCGATTAGTCGCGGTGGACCTATCTCATTGCCACAACGATCACCAGACATGTTTCCCTTGAATTTTTCTCATAGGAATTTTTAAGAGATTCGGCATGAGACACCTGTTGAAATGCCGGAAAATTTGGTTGGTGGAATTCTTGTGGCAACAGGATGCGTTCGAGAAACACATGGTACCTTTTAGAGGTGCGCAAGTTCCATGCAGCGTAGATGCCAAATGTGTCTCGATGTATCTTGCACAAACTTTAAGTATCTCCTGTAGGATCAACCTCTGGCATGGATTAGTCGTATTTAAGTGAGTAATTACCAATAAAATGATCTGTAATGGTTTCATTTCTTCTCTTTGTATGATGTATTATTTTAGAAGTCCTGTAGCGACCCACTCTTTCTATGGGATTTTTTATTCTTGCTATATGACGGATCTCCCATGCCATTTTGTCTACGAAAGGTCATGGTTCCGTCATACACTAAATGACATGCCATTTTGTTTTTTTGAAACACCCAATATATTAATGTATTTACATTTTAAAGCCTTTAATTTGTTCGCATTATTTTGCACTTATGAGAAAGTATGAATTTTCCTTGAATATTCATTTTTTATTGATTGTATATATATCAATAATAAATCGGGTTTGACATTCGTATTATGACCTTTTTTTCTTATTACTGTAAACTGTTTTGTTTCTTGTTTTATATTAATTCGAATGAAAAATTTTAGAAAATAATACTGTTTTACAGGAATTGTTAAATTATAGTTTTAGGGGAAAAAACGAAACAAATAATTCATGGTTTTTAATATAAATTTTAAAATTTTATCCTGGAAACAGAAAAATGTGTTTTTTGGTAGTTGATTCTAGGTCACTTAAAAAAGAATGATTGTACTGTAGAGTTGAACTTTACTGTATATAGCATTAAAAGGAGAAAAAAGGCATTCTTGCCTTGTCCAAAAGTTTTTATTTAAATCATCATTCATTTACATATTTTAAATAAAATATCACTTTATTGATTCTTTTTCAAGAATAATTATAATAAAAGTGCGTTCGATTGTTTACTTATATTACAATTAAAACCTTAAATTTTTTTATGGTCAAATGCATATTCCACTTGAATTTTAAATCTATTATTCGTGGGTGTATCCAGTATTTTTCACAATTCCTGTTGAAATGATATTTTAATCTATTTATTCCCTTGTTTAAGATAGAAGAAATATAATTGTTTAAAAAATGGTTCTAAGCTCAGAATGGAAATATCCCCCATTTTAATGCTTCCTTTTCTGAAACGATGATATTTCTTTTTTACACGATTTCTTTTCACTTCAAATCGTTTGTTTCATAACCTAACATACAAAAGAAACATGAAGCTAGAATATAAAGCACAGGTATTTAAACTCATCAGTATTCATCGTTCGACAGCACATTTAATTAATAAGTTAGTAAAAGCAATGCTTTAATTATTTGAATGTTCGTCATCAATTTTTTTTTGAAATGCGCAAGAAATACTTTTTTATTTCTTTTCTTGTGGTTAAAGATTAATAAGTTTAATGATTTTTTACAAATTTGAGTACATTTCTAAATTAATCTTTTGTATGTCTGTTAAAATTCTATTTGTATGATCTGAAATATCCAGATATGTCTACTGACAAATTGGATATATTCATTAAGTAGGTGATATTTGAACCTTTTCTCAATAGTTGTTTTATATTTTGTTAATTTTGAACTGCTTATAATATCAGGTTTATGACAATTATATAAATTATTTGCTGTATTTATTCATGGAAAATTGATTCAGAATTATATTTTTCATATAATTTTTTTTTAATTTTTAAACCATTTGTTTAACTATTTTGTTCAAAAATTTTTATTCAGTACCTTTTGCATGCTTTTTCGTATTTGAGATTTTTTCTTTAAAATACTAAAATAAGAATATGGCAGAGGAGAAATAGCTATTATTACTGAAATATAACTCGATATTTTCTTGATAAAGCAGGATTAAAGAATTTAAATAAAGAGACCTAAGAAATTATTATTTGCACTCAGCCATCTTCAACTAAAGTATAGATTTTAATAAAATTGTGATAACTTGCTTAGAGGGCTAAAGCAGCAAACTGACTAGATAGATATAAAACACAATGAATAGAAAAAATTATTTATATTTTTATTATATGGTGGTTTTTTTGGTGAATTTATTTTAATATTGGAGATCATTATATAAATCCGATTGAATAAATCTAGCATACTCTTGGAATTAAATCTTAAGACCACGAATGTATTTGATTCAAATTTAAGCACGCTATGGTACATAAACAAAAGAACAAAAAGATTTTGAAAAAAAAAAAGTTTTTGTAATTATTTGTTTGTAGAAATATAAATGATTCTAAGAAGAAATATTGATTGATAAATGACAATTGAATGTAAATAGCCAAGCAAAAATAAAGGTAAATGATAAGAACTGATCAAAGAGAAACGAGAGAAGCCTACTTTTTCATAAATAGAAAGATCACGGGAAGACAGACAAATTTAAATAATTTTTTAAATCGAATAACACAAGTAAAGGTGTTTTATATTCAAGGCGAAATTCTGTTGTAACGAATAATAAGATAACATACAATTTTGCACGCATTTTAAAGTAATTTTATTTGCTGTAATTCTTTACTACCCCTGAAGAAATATTTCTGTAATGCTATTATTATTTTGTAAAAAAAATGCAATTCCTTATTTTGATTAATGGAAGCAAGATGAAATGTTTAAAAAAGTTTTTATAAGAGAAATCAAGATATATCGAATTATTTAAAATACCAGAGAATAAGTCTCTTAAAGTCAGGAAAATCTTAAGTTATCTGTATATATATACATTTTTTTTTACTTTAAATCTAATACTAATAACTCAAAGAAGTTTTGAATTTATGTATTGATTTGCGTCATTTACAAATCTTTTTAAATTAGTTTAGATTTCTATGTGCTTACTTTTTTCAAAAATTAAAGAAAAATCCTTTGTTTCATATTTGTTATGAAAGAAGTATGAATTGCTGCAGTAAAAAAAATGAAATTTTAGCGATTTTCCTCGATTTAAATTCTCGAAAATGTTTCTTTTTATAGATTTTTTTCTGATTTTTCTTTAAAGTAATTCTTTATCATTGTTTTCGTTCATATTCATTTGGTATTCAAGAATTTTGAAAACCAAATAACTAAAAGGATAAAATTTGCTATGGATTCTAATTACCAAATTTTGGTCTGTTACTTTCCTGAAACTAAACTTGAAAACTCAATAAATATGATAAATAAAATTTCTCATACAATAAAGTAATAAATTTGCTTTGAGGTCTTTTATTTTTAAAGTCATATTTCGATTTCTATTTAGCAATATTTTATCTGATAGTTATATTTTATCTTATTAGATTTACGCAAAGATGTTTCTTTTTAATATCAAGAGGGCGAAAGCATCAACAAAAACTTATATACACTAGAAAAGTGATTATATTAGAAAAAAATTGATCAAATAAATAGGTACTTATTTTTCAAAATTATTCATAATTTTTCAATAACTTTGTCATTTTTTGGTAATACTTTAGCGCAGTTTTCCCGGTGAAATGTGTGTTCAGCAACAAACAAAAATTATTCTTTCTCTTACAAACACATAGATTTCCAATTTTCCTTATAGCCATACATTTCCATTAATTTCCTGCAGGATAATTCGGATTTGTGGCGAGCAGGTAACGAAGATCTATTGAAATGTATATGTTTTGACAGCACAACTAGTTCTAATTTGAATTACTTGTTTATTTTGGTTGACAATGGTTGCTCATCATGAGATTTTTCACCTGGATAATCGGAAATTTCTGATCATTCAGGAAATTATATATTGGAAAGTGATATAATGTAGTATCTTTATTATGATGATATTTGTTAGATAGTAATATTATAATTTAATATTTTCATTCGTTAAAACTGAAACCTTAATACAGTTTATTTATTCCTTATAAAGTAATATCATTATGTAGCATTTTTATTCATTAAAATGTAATATCTTAATATGCTTTATTTATTCATTATAAAGTAATATCTTAATGTAGTATCTATATTCATTATAAATTAATATCTTAGCTATCTTTATTCGTTAGAAAGTAATATCCTCACAGAGTATCTTTATAAATTAGAAAAGGATGTAGTACCTTTATGCGTTAAAATTTAATTGCAAATATTTTTAAGATTGAAAAATGTTGGAAAAAAATGACATATTTATAAAGATTGTATCCGGTTAATTGTTAAACACAAATTTGCTATTATGAAACTGTTAGAGATATCACACATAAAATATTTATCCTCACACAATATTTTATATGGATATTTATTAGGATTCATCAATATATTTCATTTGATGTACAATTTTATTTCATTTCAATAACGTTAAATAATTAGGTTGATAACTATTTTTATTTCTTGTTTTTATCTATAACAGTAAACTAATTTCGGGTATTTCAAAATTACTGTTATCTTAGAATTTGCAAACAAATATAATGCACTATATATATATCAAATATCTTCATTTATATATTAGGATCTATTAACCTTTTGCGCGTTACGAAAACCATGCATTTCCTTTCAATATAGGTTTTATATCTTAGAGTTTCAGTTAATTGATTTGATACCTGACAAAACTGCAAAAATTTTTTTGGAATTTATATAGAAAAGTAGAGTAATGCATCATACAAGTTTAGAATATCTTTTATATTATTAGACTGTTTTGGATAAAAACTATTTCACAAGGAATATGTTTCATGTAGATGAAGTAGTTTCTTCGAGAAATCATCCTTTAAAGAAAATGCGATAGGATTTCAATTTCTACTGAATTACTTCTAAGTGGAATTTGTGAGTTAGAAAGATAATTAAAAATGTTTGATTGCAATGTAGATAAAAAAGCTTTATATCTAAGAATATTTTTTTCCGACTGTTATTTGATGCTTTCATTAAAATTCGTTATATTAACACTGCTATGTTGATTTCCAACTAAAATTAAGTGATATTTTGATTCAGTGGAATATTTATTACAATAATCGTATTTTTAAAAAATATTTAGTAGTATATGATGAAGAATGAAATAAAAAAACATTTGAAAGAAAGTTTTCCAAAATTAAATTCAAAACAATGTATTTTAACACTTTAGGAAAAGAACAAGAATAATTTCATAATAGAGGTGGAAAACTTATATGTTTTAATGAATCAGCATTTACAAAAAAATAATCTTGATTAGATTTTTATTTATATTGCTTGAAATCTAAAAATTTAAAAATGTTATTAGTTGCTGGAAATTTTTTTCCCCAAATGTGTATCATTTGGAATGTCCTTTTTAAACTTTGATAAAATTTTAATCTTTTCCCTGCAAGAAAATGCTAGTTTATGCATCCAAAGTATTTCATTTTAGTTGACGAATTTACATTGAAATTTTGTGCAATTAGAAGTAATAAATTAAAATTTAAATGAATATATATTTTTTAACCTTTTCGACGTATAAACATAACGAATAACATCCAAAGCTCCTTGAAAATTCAAATTTCAGCTTTGTTGCATAAAATGTTTTTCTTTAACAATTTTTAAATGATCCCCATTTACGCTCATTCCGTAGAAACACCTCAGAAAAATTATACTGTATTCAAACTTCATAAATTTAATACCCTATTTCTTAAGCAAGTGTCTAGAAATTGTTTGAATTAAATGTTTAAAAGTTTTCTTAGCTAGAATTTGGAATTTTCGTTTAACTAATTTGGAACTTTGATTATTTATATAAATTTTAACGACATTACTTAAAAGAAAATTATGTTTCCAAATTGATGATATAATCTTGATGTATTTTATATCTTTCGACAAATCACGTTCAATTAAAATATATATATATTTACTTTTTTAAAATCAAATTTCTATTTTGCATGGATGTCAAATTGTGGAATTTGAAATTTTTGGAATGCACGTAAATTGTTTGAGGAATGCATAATGGCAAGAGAAAATAGATATTATAATTTACAAATCCATATCCCTTATTATTTTCATCATAGTTCCTGATAAGGCATTATCATTTACGTCTTCATTTACACTTCTAGAAAATATAATACTGTCACCCTTAAAATAACTAGGTTTATATTTAAAGACAACGCATTAGAAATGCAGTTTCTGAAGGCAACATCATCGCACTTTTCTAAAAGATATTGTTTTATTTTCAAATATATTTCACTAACATTTACTATGTATTTGATTTCTTTTACGTTATTAGTTATTTTCGTGATATCTTGCAGTTAATCAATATTTCTAAAATTAAACCTGTTAATATAACCTGTTATGTTAGTTTCTTTTATATTTCAATACTTTCCTCAAAGAGAATCAAATTTTTATAGAGGTATTCGTAGAATTTTACTAAAGAATTATTAGATTCCATTATATGTAAATGAAACATTCTAGTTACCAAAGTTTTAATTAATTCTAATAAAATTTTATTCAAAGAATATTAAAGAAATATTTTCACTATAGCATCTGAAAGGTTCCTAACTATTTTTGCTCATGATTTAATAACATTTTTTCTCAACTGATATTCATATTAGATACAGTTTCAACACTTTTTGTTAAAATATGTTTCTATTTAAACATTTTGGTATTAGTTTTTTCAGACCTTTAATCAAAAATGTCAGATAATAGTTCGACAGACAGTTCTTCATATCAAATGTCCTATAGAATTACTCTATAATGATGCTGAAAACAAAATAGTGAAGATTTGCTATTACGTTTTTACGGCAGAAGCAAGAAGTAATAAATAAAATAAACAACATATTTTCACATGCTACTGTTATTATGTGATAACATGATGTTGATTTGAGGTTTTTGAAGCTTCAAAATGCGTTGACTACAAATTGGCGATTTACCGTTTCTGAACCATCAATTTTTCGTTTTTAAGGGTATTAGAAAATAATGCAGATGGATGTCATATTTGGTGATTTATCGCCAATTAAGGTTACATCTTGATTCTCGAATTATTCATTCTCTGAATTTTTGCGTATCTCTTTGTACCAGTTTAAACAGGTTTGAAACAATAACGGGACTATCAGATTATGCATGCGTCAATATTCTGAAAAAAGTCACTTTTATTTATTATTTATTTTAATTTTCTCCCCCATCTCAAAATCGGATGAGCTCCAACACTTTGCTAGTTAGAAAAATTGAAAAGGAAATTTTAAGAAAAATATTATTATATATATATAGAGAGAGAGAAGGATAGAGAAGTCTCTAGATTGATTGGAATCGATTTAAACTAACCAAAATTAAGTCATTATTTTTTAGACAAATGACTGCTTATAAGCAATAATGTTTTCACATTATAACCTGAAATTTGCAATTGTATGTTTCATTTTTTCCTTTTTTAAAAATTATGTCATCATTTACGTTTGATATATGCAACTATTTTATGCGGTTTTTATGCAGTTCCTGCGGCATTGGAATTAAAAAATTGGCATACATGTGGATGGCATACATTTTATGGATTTCTAGGATTATTTTGATATTTTAGGAACTTAATTATCATTTAACCGATTGATCAAATTAAGTATTCAATTATTATATTTCAATTAAATATTCAACTACATTTTGATTTCATAGTAGGGGTGCTATCTATAAATAAACTTAAGATATATATCGTTTGCCTCATTCTATAGTATTTATGATGACACAATATAAACAAAGAAATATGAAAGAATAGTTAAAATAAAAAGGCTGGTTTCTATTGCATTTATAAATACACATTTAAAAATAGTAATACTTCAAAATTTATCAGTTGCATTTCCATTGTAAGTTGAACACGAAGAATATCGATATTTAATTTCACATAAATCGTCAACACACATCTAAACGGTCCCTTTAACAAACCCTTTTCGAAAATTAAATTGTGAAAGATAGTTAAATTGTTTTATTTTAATAGCCTTACGCATATTTCTTTTTTTCATAAAATAAAATCTATCTATTTGTCGCATGGGCCTGTTTATGGAAAGCAACTCAATGTCATCCTATTTAACCAAAAGTTGTAATTAAATTTATTTTCTAAAATTGAATTGAACATTCATTTACAAGGTATTGTGACTTCACTTTCAAATTCCTCCTTAAAATTGTGCAATTAATTTAAACTAATATAGTAGTTGAGGGTTTTTTTAACATAATTATTTCTAAATATTTATTATTGTTAGAAAATTTAAGCGAAACTGATGGATTTGGCAGAAATTTTTTCAAACTAATTTGATATCACTAATAGTATTTTAAATGATCTTTTAAATATAATATTTTTTTGTTTGTATTATTATGGTATTCTCTATTTAATATTTACTTGTATTTTTCTTTGTATCTTATTTTGATTGTTATTTTGCATGTTACTTTATTATTTTTTATTCTTTAATCTTTCAAAATTCTGTTATTTTTGTAGTTTCATAGTTTCTAAATTTTCAATTATGATAGGTAAAATTTATATTATATTTTATCGATACACTTTGAAGCTATAAGATATAACGGACATCAAAGTCTCTGCTATATATATCTAATTTGTTCTATCTATGTGGGCTTTCATCAGACTATTTGCAAGCTACCCACATATCCGGTTTAGATTAGCCGGGCTTCTTTACCTTGAATACTTTGGCTATGGAATCGTTAATGACAGAAAATCAGAAAAAAATAATGCTAAGAAAAGTGTGTGCAGTCTTTTTCTAAAAGTTTCATCTTGGTCATAAGCATGATTCTCTTGTCAATATTTTCAAGGAAATAAGGAATTAAATATCCTTATTTGAAATTGAAGCAACAATTTTTAAGATGGTTGTTTGATTCCTCTATGAGCTACCGATATTTAAATACTATAAAGTTAAGTTTCCGTTCAGTTTTCAAAATAAAAAAAAGCTATTTATTTTTGAGTATTAAATTATTTTAATTTTTTTTGTTAAAGTTGAAGAATTTAATTTTCCATTTCCCATTACTCTATTTTTAAGTAGACATCATGCAATGCAATATAATGCAAGACTTGCAGCTTTATTTATTACATAGTTTATATTTTTAAGAATCTATGTAGTTAAAATAATTATCAATTTATATTATGTATTAATACTTTTATAATTTATATATTAATACTTTTTAAAAATGAATATTTAAAGGCTTATTTATTTATATTTATATTATTTATATTAATTAATAAAACTTTAAATAACATTTTTCATTTTTATTAAAGCACAGCAGAATTCATGCACAGAACAGATATCATATAATCAATGCAAGACATGCAGCTTTTTTAAATATACAATTTATATTTTTAATAATTTATATTAGTTCGTAATAATTAAAATATTACATTCCTTTTTCCATTAACACTGCTGAATACTATTTTCCATTACTTTACATTTGAACAAAAATCATGCAATGTTATATAATGCAAGACTTGCAGCTCATATATAAATATAATACATATTTTTGCAAATGGTTTGAGCAAAGAAAAGCTCTTCCCTTTTCTGAAACTCTCCTCCACCTTTAAATCGCAGGATATATTTGAAGTACCTTACGCTTAATCCTTTCAAAGGTTTTCTCAGTATCATCGAAAAAATCGAATTCTAAGAACGTCGGCAAAGCGTGAAAAAAGAAACGAAATTAAACTACATTTTGATTAATGCCCATCATCGTTTCTTGTTTCTTTTATATATATTTTTTGTTTTTCACCTGAACCGACTTTTAATGTACTTTTTTTATTCGTATTAAAAGAGCATGTGTCACAGGGAATTTGTGTTGAATAATTATATGCTATTAAAATCAAAGCGGAACGAAACACACACTTAAATATCTTTCTAGATTTTTTTAAAAAAAGAAATGGTTACTTTTTAAAACGCTTATTAAAACGGGATTTAGAACTTAATTATAATATGGATGCATGAATAAGATAGTGATGATATATTTTATGGATAAGTAGGTTATATTTAATTTACATAGAAATTAAACCACCGTTAAAAGTTTTTGTTGAAATTGATTTTTTGAATGTTATGAAGAGAAAATTTTATATTCGATTTGTCACTCGACTCAAGGAGTATTGAAATTATTTGCACTTATGTGTTTTTAATGACAATGCTGTCTTTAAACATACTTTGAACTTCACTGACCAACTATTATTTGTTTATTGATGTTATCAAATTTTATCAAAATATAATCACCATTTGTAGATACTTAATCCTTTCAACTTTACATGATAAGCATGAAATGAAATTAAAATTTAAAATAAAAAATAAAGTAATACAAATATTAAAAAGTGTACTATAAATTAATTTTTATTAGCCTTATTGTTTATTTTAACAAAATTTATTTGTTTTGATTCAAGAAATATTTAGTTTTTGCAAAAAACTAACGCCAGATATTGAATGATATATTTTTTTCCCAATAACTTGTAATTTTTTAAGAGACAATTATTATGCCATAAATATTTTGAAACTCTTCAAGGATACAAAATTTGTTTTCGATGAATGTTCAGCAGTAAATATTACTGTTGCAAGAAATTCAAACAGTTTATACTCATTTAATAAATATTTAATGCCATAATTTTTTTTTGTTTTTGAAAGCTGATGAAAAAAAAATTTGACCACCAAGTTTACTCAGGTAATGAGAAAATGGTGTCCCAGTTGTGTTAATTGCAATAATTAGAAATAAGATTGTTTGGAAATTTATGTTTTTAATGATACTATTGTATCATAGCTAGACAAAATAGATGCAAGTATATTAAAATCATGTGTCGTAAATGTTTATCATAATTTAATATTCCGAAATTCTTCATTAAGGAAAGATTGTCCAACAATATTATCTTCATGAAATGAACCATTAATTATCGTTGCAGCCTGAATTTTGCGGTATTTGAAGAAGGCAGTAGAAAACCTGGACGATAAATTATAAGGATGAATGAGTTTTTACAAATTCTGGATGAATTATATGCTCACTAAAAATTGCAAAATATGCAAAGAAAAAAAAAGTGTCCGGGAAAATCACATAGTTGAAACATGTTGCTTATCAAATTTTATATTTTATATAAAAATTGTATTATTTAATGTATTATTTTATATAAAAATTAAGTCCGAAGCTCATTAGGATACAATTTAGCACTCCATATTTTAATTATATATTTTAAATTGGTACGTACGACTAAAATCTGGTAAAAAATCTAAATTTCCAATTCATGATTTTTTTAAATGTTATAGAAACTACGTGGAATAAATAAGTTTTTTTTTGTTCACTAAATGATTCTAAATAGTCGCTATAAAGATTCTGCTCCATTAGTTAATTATTTGCATTAGACCTTTTTCATCATATTGGAAACAATTGCTTTGAAATTATTTTATACATATATATAAACAAATTAAGGCAAAAAAAAGGAACACAACCGAATCAAAACTATAACCAATAGAAAAATCAAAAAGAATCTGGCCTGAAAACTACTTCAAGGATCACTCTCAGGCAAGGATTCAAAATAAGGGATTTTTTCTGTGAGGCATAGGTGGACAATGGTCAAAAGTACTGACACCTCATGACCCGAAAGTTAAGACAAAAGAGTCATACAAATTTAAACAGCAAAAAACACAAAAACAAAGCAAAACATTAAAAGACATCACCAAATGAAACAAAAAAAAAATATAAAATTTAATAAATTTAATAAAATTAACTTGTTTGTAAAAGTTAATACAATTGAAAACTTAATCTTCGGTAATATTAAAATTACATAAAACCAGCCAGTTATGTTTATTAATTATATCTTCATTTAAATATTCGTCATAAATAAGTGTACAGATATTTTTTATCTTCTCATGGGGGAGGTTGGTACATAAATTTTCAAAGTCATAAGTATTAATTTTATAAATTTGGTTATCTTTTAAAAAATCCAAAACATTTTTATTATTATTGATAACAAAACAATCTTTGTCTTGAATTTTATTTATGATAATTTTATAATTATAACTGCCTGTACAACAAGTAACGAGTCTAAATTTGATTGGTTTCTTAAGAAATTTAACAGTTGGAAACAAACAGGGATACTTTAAAGAGCATGCTATTATTTCTTTTAGCAAAAGTTAACATCCTTTTGTCCAGTTTCTTTTTACTAGTATTAACCAAATCATAAGTCATATTGGAATTGTATTCATTGATTAACAGCTCTTTATAATAATGTTTACAAATTATATAGAAACTATATGCCGATTTATTTATTACAGTGAAGATAAATTACTCTTTTAAACTTTTTATTTCTTTTTTTAATGATTTGTTAATATGAATTGGTCGTTCTTTTATTCCGACTTTACCAGCATTATACTTTGCTTTAATTTCTTCTAAGATCCTTATTTTCCATTCTTTAAAACCCTCTGGAGGCCAATTATACTTTTTTTCAGAAGCATGATGACTTTTCTTTCGTAACGAATATAACTATTTGGATAAACCAGTTATCAGAGATATTTACAGATAATTTTGAAGAAATTCTTTTTGAAAACATTCAGATTAAAAGCAATTTTAGCATTCCGAATATCCTCCATGAAATGATTCTAGTGAGATATAAATAATGTACAATATTTTATATCATTGATAAATATTTGCAATATTGTATAATATAGAGGGATATTGATTAAAATCGTATAATATCGCACAATATTGTGCAACAAGCTAACTGTGTTACCTTATTAAATACATAATATTGATTTGAAACAGTCAAAATTTTGAAAAAAGACAAAATTAAAAAAAAACTATTAAAATATTCTATATTGAGTCATAATTCTACCTAAAAATTAAGTAAAACCCTTATAAATAAAAAAATGAATAGAGCACATGCTCTTATATGATTAAATTTTACCAGCATTTTTGTTGAAACCAGCATTTTTGTTGTTTGAAGTAAGCAGAAAATTCTTTTTCACTTTTTTTAAAGTTTATTTTGAAATGCAATTTTCAAATTTTCTTTCTTGAATGTAAAGTTGATTAGCTTTTTTATTTGATATTTGAAGAAATTTATTTTTATTTGTAAATTAATTAAAACTATTTCAAACATATTTAAGATATCATGATTGTGGGAAGTGAATTTACATTAAAAATTACAGCCAGAAAAATAATTTAAATTTACAAATTCGAATGTAAAATAAATATATTATGTGAAAAATTTGAAAGTAAAATCTTCTCAATATTAACTTATTTTAAGAACATGTAATCTGCCTTTTTTAAGTGAAATAAAATAAAATTCACAGGGAAAAATAAAATCCCTACAAAGAGGCGTTTATTCAAATATCCAATATAACAAGAAATTTCTTTGTTTCGTCACATTGGACAAATCAATTTTCTCAGCTTCATCCTTTCAAATGATTCGTATTATCAAAATATCTTTTTAATTCTCACAGTTTTCCAGAAACTTAGCCGAATTCCAATTAAAATGTCGTCGAATTGTGTTCTTTCTCTGTGAATGACAACAACAGTCAAGGAATATTCTTTGAATCCTTTTTTG
Source organism: Argiope trifasciata (assembly GCA_026543055.1). NCBI lineage: Eukaryota > Metazoa > Arthropoda > Arachnida > Araneae > Araneidae > Argiope > Argiope trifasciata. The sequence continues at coordinate 183,108 of JAPMOQ010056821.1, read as the reverse complement.
ACGTTTGTAAACTGATAACATGTTTGTCTAAAAGAGTGGTGTTTTATCCGAAAACATAAGCATTTGGGAGACAATACCTATTCTTTTAATTTTCATTTCCAATTCCTTCGTTCGTGCTTAAGCAGGCGCGTACGGATGAGAATGCTACAAAATTTTCTTTTCAGAAGGAAAATCACTTCTTTTGTTCGCTTTGGCTATTGTGTTATATCTCTGTATGGCGTGAAAGCATCGCTTTCTTATTTCTCCGGTAGGTTTTCAATTTTCTCATGTCAGATTGCATATTAAACATTTTCATTTTGAAATAATATGCAAGTTCATTACCTTTGTTCTTTATTTGTTTGAAGAACAAGAAAATAATTTATCTATGATAAGTTGCATATTTATTCGAAAGAATTTTTGTTTTCTGAAAATAATGTATTAAAAAAGCAAACAATAAAATTGCAAAATATTCCCTATATCATTAAGGATTCTAAATTGGAAAAACTGTCCTTATATTTAAGCAAAATTTTAATTTAAAGCATTGAAGAATGCAGTTGCACAAAAACTGGAAAAGGAATTAAAACTCTGATCTACAAATGTCACTTCAGACTACTATAATTTATTTAGGAGTTTCTCATATTTAAAATAATATAAAGTACAATTCATTGATAATTTAAAACTGGAAAAGTTTTTTTGAATTACTGAACGTTACATTCATTTTATATTTGTAGTTTTCAATGATGAATTACTTTTATTAGTGGTCATTTTATTTATTTATTAATTTCTGATAAGTAATCATTCTAGATTTCAACAAACTGAATGATCCAATAGAACTAAGATTTGAGAACTTTTCATTCATATATATATATATAAATATTGGACCTTTTTTTCTAGAGCTTCAATAATCAAAAACTAATAAGATATAAAATACAGCAAACTAACAGAAAAGTATATATAATTATAAATAAAAATTGACAAATGGAATTTCACGTTCACCTTCATGATGATACTTAAAGAAATCACTACACTTATTTCTGCTTTACAAAATGTAAATAAAAATAGACAGAAATAAAAAGAAATTTCATGCAGAAGTTGAAACAAATATTTTTCCGCAACAAATCGAATAATCAAGAGGGAGAATAACATATTTTTCAGATACGATAATCACACTTTCGCATTTATTCATTCCTTAAAATACCTTTTGAAAATATGTAATATAATATGTTTCATTCCTTAATTTGTTTTATATACAGAGTTTGTTAAAAAAATTAAAATGAAAAATAAATATACATTTACAGAGTGATGCAATTGAATTTAAATCATTCAAGCACCAGATAACAAATTGGAAAAAGGTATTCAATATATTAAATTCAAAATATTTGTGCTACTCATGATTTTATAAATTTAATTTTTATATTGAAATAGCGATGCATTTACGATGAATATTTTTCTGAAGTGTTATGTTATTAATCATAGTAATGGTGCATGAAGATATATTATAGTAATATTTAACACAAATTCAATTCTTTTTTTTTTACTATTTTCGAAAAGTAGTTTACTGCCCATACGGTTAAAATTATTTTAAAAGCAATAAATTATTTAAATTTAAATCATTTATCATATAAAGTTAGATTTGTTTTGAAAATTTATTTTCATAATACGTAGCAAAGAATTTAATTTTTTGAGCCATTAAACATGATATGAAATTCTTTTCCTTTTCATTTCGACTTGTCATCAGCCTACAAAAACTCCATATTTTTTAATTTTTATTTACTTAAGCTACTTATTCAATGCAATAAATGCGATTTAATTGAAGATATAGGGTTTAATTATAAAATAGCCTTTCAAATTTAGCGAAATTGGTACAACTATCAGATTTTTGTAAGAAATTTTGAATTAGCATTAGTTCGAGAATAAAATTTTCTAAGAAAAATAGTGTAAAGGTGATTCATTTATTACTTATATTTTTAAGATACTATTGCCTTTTATTAAATTCATATTAATTATTAATTTATATTAATATTGTATTTTATTAACCAATTCATTATTAATTAGAATTTGTTTTAATTCAAACTTTATTTTACCTTGCTGTAGAATAAAATAATCTTGTTCGGTGATGTCAGTCAATTTTTATTGATAATGATTTATCGATTCAAAGAACAATGATGGAGAGAAAAAAGTTAGCTCTTCCAAAATTCCTTCAAAAGACATAAAGTTTAATACTCAAATGAATGGAACTAACCTTCCTTTTTTTTCAGATCAAGAAAATAAGAAAGTCAGAGTTTTCAATAGAAAACTTGTCAGAATTTCATCAATCCCTGAAATCGATGAGAAAGCAATCTCGCCTTGATAATGTAGTATTGTCTCATTTTGGCTTTTATCAAGTCATTTGGGATTAATGGAATCAATAAATGAGAGCGCAGAAAATGCATTATTGGATCTGGATTCATATTCGAAACTGGAGTACACATTTTGATATTTTCAAACAATCATTCATTCGGAATTCAAAAGATAGAAATTTAATTATTATGTCAAATTGTATATTACCGCAGATAATTCAATTTCTTACTTAGCAAAGAGTATCGAATATAAATTTATTGCTTATATTATAATACTTTAAAACAATAAAATGCATTCTTCAATGATTCTTTGATCATTTAAAACTCGTGTATGAGTAAGAAATATTGGAAAATTATGAAAGAATTTCATCATTGATGGATGTGAAAGATTGTAAATTGAAATGTCCGCGTTTATGAATGTCTTTGTTTAAAGGAATGCATAGATGGATGGTATTAGTATTGATTTTGTCATCGATAGCAGGGAACGGAATTATTTACTGAGACGAAACTTTATTTTTGCTTTGACGGATGAAATAAGAAAATGTAATAAACAAATTGTCGTACTATATTCAAAATTGATAGATCCTTTAGGATATTTATCAAACGGTAAAAGATTACTGGGGAAAGAAATAGATAAAATTTAATTACATTTTCCATTGTTTATTCATAAGATCACTATCAACATAGGAATTTTTTTGTAAACTTTTTCAGAGAATTCAGAGAAATTTTCAAAGTACAGATTAGTACAATTTATCTGGGAAATAATTAATTTTAGAATTTCTTAATTATAAAATGCAGAAAGTGATTAAAAAAACTGTGACTTATACAATACACATAATTTGCAGGAAATACATTTTTGTTGTAATAACATTAAATAGTTAATATTTAAATTTGTGCTTTTTAAGATAATATTTCTTTTTAATTATTTAACCAATTTTTCTTAATTGTATTGAACATTTATGACTTATTTCGTTAGCTTAACATGAATTTTTTTTTCAATCACGATAATTTTCTTAAATAAGCAATATCAACATTTGCTCTTTATTTATAAATAAATAATATGTTTTTTCTACTCATCCATGTGGATATTTCAGAGAAAATATTTTCAAAGAATATAAAAATGTTGACTTGATTAAACAGTTTCTATATCACCAATTCCATAGTTTCAATCATTGTTTATTTACATTTTAAAAAAATGTTAAATTTTAACTTTAAATTAATTATTTCTTATCCTTAAACAAGGATTATGGAGCTCATATTTTAAATACAAGCTCTTTCAGAAGGGTTCCACATATTTACATTTTAATTTTCTCCGTTAAATAATATTAAGGAAAGAAAGCTACATATTTACTTACCTTTTTTTAGCAAAGATGTGTAAATGTTTGAGATACTGTTATTTCAGTCTATCCTTTATTTGGAATACTTTTATTTTTGAAATTGAAATGAATGTGTAAAGATATTCTGAATATATTTTGACTTATTTTTTATTTATATCCTGAAATTGCTTAATGTTATAAACTTGTAATTTTGCTTCTCAACACGTATAGTGTCATCATAAGAAAGAAAGATTTATAGTAATCAGTATTGAATACTATCGAGTGACGCAATAGCGATTCCAGAGCTTGGCAACCATTTGGCGAATTGGCGACTTTAATGAGAAAATGGAGAATTCTCAAAATTTCGAGAATCTTTTCAATCAGTCCGTTAGGAACTTAGATATGTCCAGATACGCTCTGATTAGCATAGAAGCCCCTAGCCCCGCCCTTCGGAAACTATAAAAGGCCAGCACTTTCAAGTTGGAGTAGTCCTGAACTGAGTGTGATGAAATGCACCGTGTTCAGTAGTAGTCGGAGACGCAGAGAGGATATCGAAACAACATGAGAGTGCTGAATAGTTGTATGCTGTATTCTATCGTCGTGGATGGAAACAATGAATTAAAAAGTATTTAAAACTAGAAGAGGCAGGAGATGGAGAACTAGAAACTAGAGATGTTTCAACCGTCTGAAGAGATCGTAGAGCGAAATTCCGAAATTTTTCCTGCTAAATCCTATTTTTGGCTATTTGTGTGTGAGCTTTCGGCGTTGTTACTACAGTATTTCTACTTGTGGGCTGCTGTTGTGTGTTCGTCTTTACTGTGCATATTTGCAAACTGTAAATATTTGTCGTCTTTGGGATTCATATATTCATATAAATAAACATCGTCGTTGTGTTTCTTACTGAGGCCTGCTGATTGTGTTTCTCGCACCATACACCCACTATACATAAGCGAATACGACTTGGGAATTCGTAACAATACTGATATGAGCAGTCATAGATAAACGAGTGCACATTTAATTTCTTTGAATCTCATACTCAATCGTTTTTAAGAAAAACCTGAACTTTTTATATGATGAAATAATTCCATAACGATGACATTAATATCTCGAATTGCAATCCTATTTCATTTTGAAGTACTTTATAAATATATTTATTAATCACTCACATGGAGATTTACGCCATTTCTTTTCTTTTCTACTTTGAAAATCTTCTTCAAGCAACGCAATTAAACTGATGTGTAAAGTCAAGGGATAAGGGTTGTTTCAAGGGACTATGCTAGAAGCTATTGTTCAAGAACTTTTTCCTTTTTTACTTAAGACAATATTTTAGACAAAAAAAGTTAGATTGAGCTATTTAAAATATTTCTAATTTCATAATTTTATTTCAGGTATTTATCACACTTTAACGAATTTTTTAATATAGTAAGGAACAGAAAATAACTGAAATATTTCTAACTTTCTCAGGTTACATTTTGATCATGCTTAAATAAAAGTCTTAGTGCAAATTCCATGTACTAAGTTTTTTCATTAAACTAGGATTATTTTTTCTAGATGATAGAGATAAAAGGATAAAGCTGCTATTGTGTAAAGAATGAACGAAGAAATATTCTTCATGTGATAAATCGGGTTTCTGAGGAATCTAGGTATTTGAAATTAATGATGGGAATTTTACCTAGATAGATGAATCCAATTCTGGTTTTCTTAGTAACAATTCTAGATGAATACGTAAAAGTAAATATATTTTTTTCTACTGTTCTATGGTCGCTGAGAATGCCAACTGATGCTTTAGGACTCCACGCTGTCTTCTCATCTGTTTTGTTTAGAATTTATGATCTCCGTTTCGCTCAAGGATTTAAACAAAGAAATTAATCTTGAATATGGATTTAATTAGAATTCTATTTTTAAATTGTGGAAATTAGAATCTCAAAGAAAAATGTGTTATAAAATTGTAAAAATACTAAATTCTTGTTTCATAAAAAATAATTTTTAATGCATTTGATTTATAGTAATTTAGAATTTTATAAGGATCAATTTATTAAATAAATTTTATAACAGATATCAAAGCATGAAGCGACAAAATAACGTTAACAATAGTGACAGGTGAGTACCAAATCCAGTAGATACTGCTATACTTCTCAACAGTATTATCACAATTTCATTCCTCACGAAAATGTAAAAAAATGGAAAGGCTGTTTTATACAAATAGAATGAGATGATCTGCATCTGACCCACTCGAAAAAAAATGATGAATTAGTTTACAGAACTCTTACAGTTAACGGAACTTGATAATGAGTAATACCAACCTTAGCTTTCTTGGTTTTCTGAAACAGAGGATATTAAGAAAGGAGTCTCCCCAGTGAGCTGTGGTGCGTCTTCCCATAGAACATTGTACTAAGAAAGGAATCTCACCAGAGAACATTGTACTAAGAAAGGAATCTC
>JAPMOQ010056821.1:103768-177025 GCA_026543055.1 Argiope trifasciata | reverse complement strand
TAAGAAAGGAATCTCACCAGAGAACATTGTACTAAGAAAGGAATCTCCCCAGAGAACTGAGGTGCATTTTCCAAGAGAACATTATGCTAAGAAAGGAAACTCCCCAGGCAACATTCTATTAAAAAAAGGAGTCTTCGCAGCGAACCATGCTGGCTAGACAATGACTTTTGAGTGATCAGAATTGGCAACTGAATGCCAACGAACGAAATGAAATACTTTCAATAGTTTTGCTTTCGGTGCAGACTACCTCCTATGCATACAAAATTCTATCCAACATTTCAATGGGATGTCGCATTTCCGAAATATACACTATCGTAACGATATATATATATAAGCCCGTTGTTGAAATATACTACACATTTGAATAGAAAATTGTAAAAGTAGATACCCTAAAAAAACTTTTTAGCTGCATTGCAATCTTGGTAAGAGCTGCAGAGCATTATTTGTATGATTCCATTATGGAACTTATAATCTACCTAATAGATCAGCATTGTTAGGTATTTTAATTGGTAATTTCTAAGAATTCTATGTAAGTCCATATCTTGAATTGATAATATATATAAACCAAAATTGATTTCTCAATTGAGTTGGCTCTAACGTTTTTCTAATAAACTATACAGCAAGAACAATAATTTAATTGATTTTTTGTTATTATCTGATAACTTTAATAAATTTTCTTTCTGCTGTCAAATTAAATGTTTAAAAATGTTAATTAAAGTTCTCATTAAACATTTCTCTCACGATCAGTATTATTCTTTTAAAAAAACTTTTGAATTTTTTTCCCTTTTTTAAAACAAACAAATTGCATGAAAAAAAATCTTGCATTAAGCTTTTAATTGAAATTCCTGCTTTTCAGAGTTAAAATTTAGGCAGCTATTTTTTATTGTAAAAAAAAGTACATTCTGCTAATTCTAATATTTCATAAACTGGGTTTAAGACAGCTGAAAAGAGCCTTGAAGCTTTAAAAGTTGCACCAAAGGTTGTTATTCTATGGCTGATTTAATTAATATGTCAAACAAAGTGACATATAATTTTTTTTCTTTTCTTATCATAAAAAATGAAGGAAAAGAAATGACGATAATTCTTACGTATTACATGATAAATAAAAACATCTTATTCGATTAAGAAATTACGTATTTAAATACAGTAAATTTTTCATAATGAGCATAATTATATTTCAATTGTTTAAAAACTCATTGCCTGTGACAGAAATCAAGAAAGACTGGCTAATTTTTTTTTTATTTACCTTACTTGTTTCATGGAATTTTGTAAACAATATTTACATCCACATCATCTTTAAGTGCTGCATTTATAAAGTTATATTGTATTGATATTTTAGAAATTATTTGTGTTTAATTGATTATTTGAATTAAATTTTATATGTACATTACAAATTAACAGATTTAAGGAAAAATTGTTTCGCATTCCCATCGTGTTTGTAAAAATAACAAGTTTTTTTATCAAATGCTAATAACTAATATATAAATTAAATATTATAAAAAGGGAGTTGATAAAATTAAAGCAATTTTACTTGCGAATAAAAGTTTTTAATTAAATTGTTCTGATGTTCCATATTTAAAAAAAATATTTTCATTTATCAATTTATAATTTTTATCAATTAATTTTCTTTGTGTATTATTTGTTATACATTTTTTTAATATCGCGTATATAATGCATGCAAAAGGAAATTATTGTAATGTTCTCAAAATTCTGACTCTGTACATTGACGAATTTGCGCATTTCAATCTTACCTGCATTAGGAAAACACATTTTTTGCGTTATGTTAACAAGATATTGAAAAAAAAAAACTTGTTAAGATAAACTGGTGAAATTTGGTGATCAGACTTTATATCAAATATTTCTATCAAAATTTTAAAGTAACTTATAAAGAAGAAATTCTGTCTTTCTCTGGATTTTCAAGTGTTAGTGAAAATAACTACCAAAGTTAAGAACTAAACGAATAAAATTTGGTGCTCAGGTTTAACATATAAATTACAAATACGTATTGTATTGGGGGCCGAATTCATCAATAAATTGACCGCCTATTGAACTGTTAAAGGGTAATAATTTGGATAAATAAAATATACTTCATTATTTTAACATTTAAAGAGCGTGATATTTTTGTAAAATTTGGAACCGCATTTCTTAATATAGCTGACTATCTGTCGATCTGTAGTTTTACAAGTTTGCGAGTGTGTTAACTCAAAAATACAATGACTTAAATATATAAAAACATATTCGGTTTTGTGATTATAATTGTAGTTATGTGTTGAATTATTATTTCAATCAGTTAGAAGGGTGTATGAAATTCTTATTTAGTTTTCTGGTCAGATATTAATCATGTCTCAGTAATTATTCGATAAAAATTCCCTACAGTTCAAATGCCAACAAGCTCAAGCCAAGTCATCGACAACCATTGTTAATCATTGGCATGTGATTAGTTATGCACAGCCACATTTGTCGTATAGAATGCAAGTAAGTTTTTGATTGATTATAAATACGGGTCTTTGTAAGTAAAATTATGTTTCCATTGCAATCACTCATTCTTTTGTAAGAAGCATCTTTCCTAAACTTACAGATTGCAAGAAACCGAAAAAATTATCGGATTGAATTATTCAAATTGTCAAGATATCAGTAACAATATTTATTACAATTTGTCGATATTTGAGGAATGTCATTATGAGTTTGTAGGAATATTTTTCTCCTAAAGGAAAATAATTTTAATCAAAATAAATGTGATTGCGCATCATATTTAGGCCCTATTACGGTGTTTACTCTCGAATATATATTGAACATGTCATAGTACAAACGCAGATGTGGCATAATATAAATGGTTCGGGCTTGATATTAAACAGTTTCTATTTCTCTCCCAATTATATATTCTATTTACTTGGGTTATACATTTTATTATTTTTTGAGGGATTTAACTTTTGCTTTATAAATATTTCATATGATCTCCTAAGTACTTCGAAATTTAATTAATTTATTTTGAAAGTAATTTCATTCAATCTTCTTGGAAATAACTACTTTCATTTAGGGCATATAGTATTTTACTATACAACTCATTTATAAATTATTGTTTGAGTTTATTTGAAAGAGAATAATATTTTCATGTTCGTATCAAAGTAAGACATATATTTTATAAGTGTTCAATGTTTAATGCTGAACTCAAAAATCTTTATAAGCGTTTAATAAAATTCTAATTACTAAATTAGTCTCATGTCGATTCAATTAATAGCATTAAAATTATAAAATTTTCTTACCATTTATTTATTTACTTCAAATATTTTTCCATCTAAATAAATTTATTAGAGTAAACTCATTCAGAACAGACTGACTGATAATGCCTTTGTTTTAAATTACTTTTAAAATGTCAACGATGCAAAATGTGATGTTCCTGGCTGAGACAAAATGAGCATTTATAGTAATTAGTCGCTATCTTTCAACTTCAAAGCTTCTGAAATATCTGTTTAGTAAAGTTTTGTGACATAATTTAATGCGCTTCTGTGTTCAAAATGAAAGCGGCTTCCGTAAACGAATACCATTCTTCATATCTGATGCTAATTTTTCACTCGACTGCGCCTCAAACTACTTATAAAAGTCCATAAACTCTGTGTTAAACTAAGCTATTAACCTTTGGCAATTTGAAAAAAAAGGAAATGTTCCATTCCACCGAAAGTTTCGGGGCAGTTGCTTAATTATACTCACTTATTTAACTTCGATTTGTAGAAAAGAACAGGATCTCTAAGCACTTTTATTTAATCGACTCGCATGTGTGTAAAGATGATTTGAACTTAATTTTATTTAACTGAAAATTTTGAGTTTATATAGATGGAATTGACTGTCACAGAATCTTTATAATAATCGATTTCTGTTCTACTCTCAGATAAGTTTGCAGTTGTTTCTTATGTCATTTATCAAACCCGCTGACGAATCCAGCAATTTTAAGCTGGGGGAGCGTCTGTTCATTCAGTAGCGCAATCGATAACCAAGAATGCCACTTTGCTACACATGTGTTACAACCTTTTTTATGGGCCCGCCATACCTGTCATTCTCTCAACCATATATCGTAATTTCGGTTTAAATCAGAGAAAGAGCACATCTGATCCAACACCCCCAGCGGTATAATCTCAACTTGGAGGACTCTGAGGATAGGACAGATTTGCACTTTAGCTAGCTGTCACACATACACTGTGTGTCTTCTGTCTAGAAGGTTCGAACTAATCCAACTCCCTACCAACCAGGCTATCTCTACCATACTCTCTAATTCCTTTCTTTGCAGTTTCGTAGAGTTTATTTTGCCTTTCCGGGTGAGAATGCAATATTTTACTGTTTACACAATGCTATTTTCAATTAAAATTGAATCTTAAATTAATTGCATAAATATTCATAGATTTTTTGCTAGATGAACGTTAAAAACGAATTTGTATTAGCCTATGTGTATTAATTTTCTGACTACAATGAGTGTTTGAAATAAGTGATAAAGAATAATCATTTCCCCGATCACAAGACCAGTATCCAGTTCCGATATTTATTTCATTTGAAAAGAATGCCACACTTATTTATATGATGGTGAAATGAAATTCTTTTTTATTATATCAATTGTGCCCTATTCTGAATGCTATATATATTTCTGAGATATATTTCAAATGTATCACTTAAGCGCATATTCTTTGTGTCTAATAAAATTAGTCAGGGACAACCACAAATTGAAATCACTCAACTGCACATTCTTTGTAGCGACGCTCTGATAAAATTCATCAGTGACAACCCTAGAATAAAATTATTTAGCCGCACTTTCTTTTGTTAGAAAACTGATAAAATTTGTCAGTGACAACCACAAAATAAAATCACTTAACAGTACATCCTTGATAGAGACAGTGACAACCATGAAACATAATAACTTAACTGCTCATTCTCTGTGGGGAAACTGATAAAATTCGCCAGTGGCAACCACGAAATAAAATATATCTATTGAAACTGATTGACAAGACTCTTAGATTCGTCACGAAGAAGCATTTTCCCCTTCACAACCAAAATCATTAATGATATTATTTGATAGAAATATTATGGAATAAAATGTATATAATTTTGTAAATAACAATTATATATAATGTTAATTTTCCAAATAAAATTGCAGAAATCATCCATTCTGAACAATTGGAATGATTCAGATACATTTCATCCCATTTAATTTCGCCAATATCAAGCATAGTTAATCAATCAGAATGATCCATCATTATCAAGTAGCGAGAAATTAAAATAGCGCTTTCTTTTGTTTTCATAAGATGAATTTTATCGAATTTCGTACGTTTAGAAATGGAAAGATTGATAAGTTTTTCTGTCAGCATTAATGAACAGCAACTCATTTTCCCAAAGGTATTATAAAAGTATGCTCAATAATATAAATGATTGCAAACTAATAATGGTGTTTCCTCATTGCTTAGCTTCCTTTACTTATTGCTTAGCTTCCTTTTTTATTGCTTAGCTTCCTTTTCTTATTGCTTAGCTTCCTTTCCTTAGTGCTTGAAAGTGGCGAATTACCGTTAGTGAGAAAGATGGGCAAATCGTTCCCAGTTTTGAATTTGAGACAAACATGAGAGTTTTTTTTTCTATATCTAAGTCTCACAACATCACCCTGACTGCTAGATATTGGAAATGCATTTTGACGTTTTTTCAGGTGGTAAAGTCACGGCTTCGGGAAGTTCGACTGTTCAGGTGCCATTCTCGTCATCTAACTCGGTAGTAAGCTTTGTAACAACACAGCCCTAATGGTTTTATTATATTAACTAGGTGTTAATATAATAAAACCAATCAGTTGGTTAGCTAGTAACTGACATTTGAATTTCAGCTTTCCAATTAAAAAAGAGACATTAATTTTCCACTCTTAAATTACGTGAAAATGACCAATGTTTCCTCTCATTTATTATTTCTAGATTCTTTAATAATCTGTTAATATAGTGTCATTTTCATGAAAATTGCTTTATTTTCTTTATTTCCTTTTATTTAAATATAAACTTTATCAATCAGATTTTGTGGACATATAATGACTAGGAAATAAACTTATTATAGGTAATTAATTACAAAAGTTTAGTGCATTGCTTTGTCGAAACAAAGGAAAAAGAAACGATTTGTCAATCGGGAAATTTTTTTCAGTAATCTTCCGTCAAGATTGCTGAAAAAGATTTGACCTTGAATTTACGACACATAAAATTTTCAATTCACATGCCTTATTTAATATTTGTTTTATAATATAAGGATAATTAATGTTTTCTCAAACTAAATATTTTATGCCAATGAGGCTTTCGATCAAACACAATAGGAAGAAAAATTGATGAGTTCTGAAACCTTTCAATTCACATGCATTATTTAGTGAATTTATTTTATAAGAGAAGGCTAATTAATGGTTTTCTCAAACTGTAAATAATTTATGCCTATGATACTTTCGATCAATTACACTAGGAAGAAAAATAGATGAGTTCCGAAAGTAGACAACATGTTTATGTTAAGCTGCTATTAGTAACCTGATGTAAGTTGTTTAAACACTATTAATTATTTTCAGCAAAGAAGAAAGAAAAGGGATGGAAATGACTTTTGTCATCTAAAGATTGTGAAACATAATAATAATTCAAAATTCCAGAAGAATTCAAAGTTGGGGCTTTTCATTAAAATTGAAAATTAATTATTTAAGATTGTGTAGCTTCTAATTACTAATAATAAATTTACGTACTTAAAATCTTTTTATACCATAAAGATTGTATAATTCCTTTCAGCGATGAAATCGCCACTAAGAGATTGTTAAACAATAAAGAAAGCTTTTATGATGTCACTTGATCAGACTTATCTTGTAAATGAGATTAAACTTAGAGCATGCAGTTTAATTTATGACATCGTTTATTTGTAAACGGGTGAAACTGTAATTATGCATAATTGTAGTTTTTAAATAATAGAAACTCACATTATGCAGGAGGTAATTAGATTAATCTTCGCAATATACAAGGGTAATACACGTTATTTTGGAGCCCTGTCACAATGAATTGAAATGGAGAATTCATTTATTCTTGCATGAAAGACATTGCAGACACGAAAAATCACAAATAGATAATCCTAAATAATTTCTTTCTCAGCATATATTGACAGCAAAAACGGGACGCTAAATTTAGCATTGGTGACATAGATAAGAATGTTTCTAAAATAATTTTCAATCCAAAGCAAGGAGCTAAGCATTGTTTCAAGTATTGCTGCAAAAGAAGCATAACAATAATCGATATAGTTTATTGAAAATGGAGTATAATAGACAAGAGAATAATAACTTGAAGTTTCTGAAAAGATAGGGAGTTTTAATTCCCAGAGGAATGAAATGACTCGATTCTCTTTTTAGCAGAAAAATAAGAAACTCGATTGCAGAATCTATAACTTATCAAAATTTCTTCAGTCTATAGGAGGACAATATTCCTTCGATATTGTGCCATTGTCTTTCTTTGGCATTTATCATGTCGTGGAAGATTAACGTCATCAACAAATGAGAGAGCAGAAAATGTATTATTAGATCTGGATCTTTATTTGAATTTCGAGAACCTATTTTCTTTTCATTCAGAATTATAAAATAAAAATTTGATTATTTTACAACAGATAAATCATCTTGTTATCAACAAATTATTTTTAAAATGCTATTGCATGGATGAAACAATAAACCATTTAATAAAGTGCCCTTATTTCTCATTTAAAGCAGATGATAAAATGTTAATATTTCTGTAATTTGTAAACTGAAATGGTTAACTGTTGATAGACACAAGTTACTAAAATGCAGATATTTAAGATAATCATAGACATTGTTTGAAGATGAACTAATTTGAAAAGGAAACTTTCGTGTTACATGGATTAACATTAAATGATTGGCTTGAATCTTTTTTTATTACACAGCTACTCCCATCTTTTAACAAAACCCCTGTGGAGGAACTTAGAACCTTTATTATTGCTCTATTTAAAAATAAATATCTAAAGTGCAAGTTGGCATTTCTGTCCACTTTAAAACTGATGTTGAGAAATATTTCATCAATGTGTCAAAGACACATTTCTGATGATGTTTGTTCCAACCAAAGAGTCTTGTGTCCTTCAATTATTTCAATCCGAATTTCATAAACATTACACATCCATAAGACAACACAGCTCCAACTTAGAAAATCAGTAAAGGCATGAAAGTAATTCTTAAATTGGCTATTGAATGATTTCATTTTTCAATGATTAGCTCAATTTTCCTTTGCATTGATTGAATTTGTCATGCCTTAGGATCACACGCTGCTTGAATTCTCCATTTTGAGGATTAATGTATCTTTATGTGGATAGTAAAAATATGTATGAAAACCAATAGTGTCTTTGATTTTATTGTTAGGACTTTTCAAGATGTGTCGAATTTCGATTTGTTACATGAGCTATCATTTAGTGATCGACGGCATCATGAAGAACATCATGCATAATATCTACACCAATTCCTAAAAATACTCCCGCCAAATTATTTATGTTTGCAAAGCATGTTCCGATACTGTTTCGAAAATTTCAAGAATATGAAACCTATATTGCTGTAGTTAGTTGTTCTGTGGAAACAAAATGAAGGAGAAAAATTGGGATAATTTAAATCACACTAAACGTAATATGATAATTTTCTTTTGAATTTTTGCTCACCTTATTCTTTCAGAAAGGCATTCCAAAAAATACATTTATGATAAAAAATTTGTGAGTATTTTTGCAAAATAATTCTGACTAATATTAATTTTTTCACGCACCCCATATTGTATGCTTATTTCAAAACTCAAATCTTTCGTAATAGTTTTCTTTTAATTATGAAATTTGAATTTTTAAATGAATTTAAATATTCATCATCATTCATCAACTCCATCCATATAATTAATAAAAAATCGAATTTTTCTTTAAAAATTCTCTATTTGCTTAGGAATTCAAAAGAAATTTAAATAATACTCATAACTACGGAAAGAAAAATTAGATTCTCAAAACAGATATGAAAACTCACTTAAGGAAAAAATTAATCTGTAATCTATTAATGGGTTTAATAGTTGACTCAATTTAAAGCTAATAATTAAATTTTAAAAACCATTTAAATACAAATGATAACGATAACTACATTTTAACTCATGTCCATTTGTTTCCATCTTATTCCTATTTCTCTTTTTCAAATAAGAAAAAAGCTAATTAAAAATAATTAGCATATCATTTTTTTTTTACTTTTTTGAATAGAATAATTAACTTCCAATGGTTTATATTTCCAGAAGTTTTAGAGATTTTTATAATTTTAAAGTTGCGGTGATCTATGAATATAATATAGCCTTACATATAGTTTTTAAATTAACAACTCATTTTTTTGCAACATGTGAGCTACTATAATATGTTCACTGTCTTATACTCAAATTATGCAAGATAAAGCAGAATTGTACATCACTTGTCAAATATGCTGTCCAAAAATGAGGAATGAAGTCTCTATCTATGATAGATTTAATACCATTGTACCATTCTCACAAACATGTAGGTTCTTTGGCTGAAAAATGACTGAAAATATACGATTACGCTGATACGAAAATAAATTTTTAAAAATAATGAACACTCAGGACTAAACAGCTTGAATAAATGTAAAAAATTTAGCTTTTAATATTTATTTCCGAGTTTCAATATTTTATGTCATAAAAATATTAAAAA
Source organism: Argiope trifasciata (assembly GCA_026543055.1). Classification (NCBI taxonomy): domain Eukaryota; kingdom Metazoa; phylum Arthropoda; class Arachnida; order Araneae; family Araneidae; genus Argiope; species Argiope trifasciata. The sequence continues at coordinate 167,317 of JAPMOQ010056821.1, read as the reverse complement.
TCTGTATTTTGAAAGCTATTTATTATGCAATCGTTTTTAAATATAGTTAAAAGGCTTCTAATTTAGGTTTTTATTCATATTTTTTATTTTTAAAAAAGACGCTTTCAATCTATATCTAAATTGTAATAACCTATCTAACCGTACAAAGTCTGATCATATAGAGTAAATGGTTTTTCTAGCTTATTTATTTCTAAATGTACTAACATTTAATCAATACATTGGAAGCTACATTAAAGATAAATCATCTTGTCGGTTGTGTACTTGTCGGAAGAGTACTTGTTTCAATAACAAGTACTCTTTCAAGCTAAATACGTTATAGCCTTTAATGGCGATATTTAAAATTCTAAGAATCTGAAAAATACAGCCGTATCTTTCTAAATAAGCTTTCAAAATTATTTGAGTGCAATTTTTGAACTATTTTTTTCTGCAATAAAATAATTAACTCTATGGATGCATGTCGATATCAAGGTTACATAAATTTTGCATATAAAGATTGTAAAAAAAGGAAAGAAAATTTGATTAATATTCTCATTTTTTAAATAGAAATTGTAGTCTGCAAAGGAAAATATTCTGAGACTGCTATACCAAATACTACCGAATTCGAAATCACTTATGATTTTGCATACCATAGTTCAGTCTTTTATTCATAAAATTGCATAGAATAACAGAATGATTGAAATTTTTTTGAATATTTTCATAGCTTTTCTTTTAAATATTAATATTATCATTTTCAAGATACTGAATGTTCTTTATTTTATTCAGCTCGGCATTAAATATCTTAATTCCTTTCATTTAATCCTTAATTCATTTTTATTCATTTCTATGCTATAGCATAATTGTTTTATTCAAGCAGCATCCATATATGGGATGAAACTTAGTTATAAAAATTATATATTGCATTTAAAACATTATGAATGTGTGAAAATATAATTTTTTATAATGATTTGGTTAAACGCTAAAACAGAAAAAGGCATATTAAACGCCATTGAGAAACTATTTGTAGTATGTATCAACAATATTATTTTTACGATTGCAAGCAGTATCAATTAACAACAAAACAGTCCAAAACAATGCCCAAAATTACTGAAAATCAAGAAAAGAATACATAAATAATTTATGAATTAAGAATCTTTATTATTAAAATTTATTTTATTAAAATATATTAAAATTTTATTAAAATAATAACTTTATTTTATTAAAATACTTCTGATGTATTGAGTTAAAACTATTTCCATTATTTCCTATATTAATAAGTTATTTTTATGGATAAGTTATAATAAGTTATATATTAATAAGTTATTTTTATTTTTACGGAAAATTTATGTGACAAAAAATTAATTTAACGGAAAATTCGGAAACGCAAACATGTTACGCAGCATACAGAAAACAAGGGCAAACTTGGGAATCCATTGAGAAAACCTGCCAAGTGTCAATGAGTATTGCTGTTATTTAACAATTCCAATATAGCACATTATAAAATATTTAAATAAATATTAAAAATTTTCAGCTTAGAGGTATAGAATTCATAAATTTTAAGTACCTGAAAGTGAATTTAAATGAATAACCAAATATAGGCAAACAAATATATTACCGATGGATCATAGCCATAATACAAAAACATTTGTCCATTGTATTAAAGGAAGGAAGCAAAATCATAAATCAGTTTCAAGATAATGCAATCCTTCAATCAAAAAGAGGAAATATCGAATAAATCTAAATTCAATTAACTCCCCACACAGCCAATTAAAACATATAATTAAAAAACTAATTATAAATCAAATGTTTTTTCAAGATTAATTATGATAAAGTAGGTTAGACATCTCCTCACAATATTTAAAACTTTTTTCTAATTTTAATAACAATACTCTTTCTTTTTTTTGTAGGATTCGGGTTGGTGATTACTCGCTACTTCTTTAAAAATAATTTTTTTATAGAGAGGATACCTAAAATAGCAAAAGGATCCAAAGTACCAATCGGCAAACAGAGGCAAAGTAAGAAATAATTTCTTAAATCTTTTTAGCTAATTAAGAATTGAATGAAAAATTAATTCCTTATTCCATACTTAAAAGTTTAAAAAAAAAGATATGTTAAATAAATTAAAATGGTTTGTTAGTTTCATGATTAGATGATTAGTCAGTGCTCCACTCAAATTTTAAATCGAATTACATCCAGAATTTTTGAAAATACCACGATTTGCCACGACTGACTTGTTTTGAACAGAACAGAATTCTTTTGAAGAGAAAATAATATAATTGTTCTAGTTTTAAAGTAGCAATAGCATACAATTTTTACACTGTAAAATGATGAATTAATTCCTTCAAGAACGTTTCTTTAAAACTGAAGTACCTACTTATGTATCTGAGAATTTCGAATTCTATTAATATTTTGGTCTGATTACAATAAAAACGTTTTGAAACTAAAATAAAATAAATGAGGAAACTCTTAAAAGATGCTCAGTGTACTGTTCAGAAATTCCTTCAAAATTAGCTAATAAATGCTTATTAGTGAAGAAAGATTGTCCAGAAAAAATGTTACTTGTTTCTACTTATAAAACTTCACAATTACTTATTGTAAAAATTGTAACTTTGTAACCTACAATATTAAACTATAAAAAATTTACTTATATGGACATAATAAGTAATTAACTGCAATGTTATTTTTGAAAGAAATTAGGGTAGCTATCAAGCCTAAGAATTTCAATATATATATATATATATATATATATATATATATGTATATAATAATTCTTGATATTAAATACATCCTTTCATCGTAACGGTAATTGAGGTATTCGTATGTTGCGTCACTGGATAGATGTATGAAAATTATATTAAAAATTCACTTAACAAATTGATATCTTTGATGAATTATCTATAAAATTTCATTGAATATGTTTTTGCCTCCATTTTGTAATATTCCTGAAAAATTTCAGACGGAAAATATATTTTCAGCAGTGTTTTTTTTTACTTAGTGCGAAATTTACTTTGTTAGTTAAGATAATTATTAATAAATAATGAAATGATGACAGTGCTTTTAGAAATATTATTTCAGTTTTGTCTTAGTAATTTATTAAATTTATTGTGTATATTATTGCTTTTGATTGAATTATTTCTAATAAATTTTTGTGGTTTACATAACTTTGGTACTATCGTTTTGGATTACGTGAATTTGAATGTTTCTGAAATTCTGACTTTTTTTAGTGTTTTTATAAACTATTATATTCATATTTTAACACCTTTTATGTTTACACAAGGCACATTTGGTTGTTTTTCCTTATTAGTAGCAAGGCAAACATTTAAAAAAGTTGTTGCAAACTGCTAATAGAAATATCATTTTTTTAAATCAGTGTTTTAACTTCTGAAGAAATAAACTTCATAAGTTAAGTTCAAAGTGGGTTAAAATCTCCTGTTTCATATACTAAATCCGAAATGAGTTTTATGGTAGAGAATAGAGAACAGATAATAAATCTCAACTTTATTATGCAATGAAAGATTTATATCATTTTTCTATACAAATATTTATTATTTTTTTTCTACGCATTTACAAAAAATAAAGTTATCTCATATATATTATGTAAATATAAATATATATGCATATTTGACACTAGATATATGAAATACTTGACACTAGATAAATTTAGATATGAAAATATTGATATGAAAAAGATATGATATAAAGATATGAAAGATAGATATGAAAAATTTGACACTAGATATATAAAAATGAAGCATGAAAGTGTTTCATGCTTCATTTTTATTTATATCAAATATATGCTGTGGAAATAACTTATTTGACTCATTATACTTAATGTTTTCTGTGTGTGTTCGAAATTCTTTTTTGCAATTATTTTTAAGGCCTTGCTGTTCTGATACAGTTCTAAACTGTAATATATGTATTTGCTTTGACTATATGTTATTTTAATATATTCTGAGCTTAGTTATTAAGTAATGGAGTGCCAAAATCTTTTTTTTTTCTAGGGGAGCATCTTCGTTGTGTTTTTGCAAAAAAGCTCATTGTTTGAAAATGAATTCTCGACAGAAAGAAGTAATTAATTTGAAGAAAAGGAATGAGACAAATATTTTGATTAGTAAGATTTATTTTTATCGAAATCTTAAAGTCTCAGATGCACTATATAGAAGAAGGACCATGCACATCTTTATCAGATGTAGTGCCCATGTTTAAGAAGGTATCCAATAAATGCTGCTTCAGTACCTTTAAAAATACTCTTACTTCAGAATTATGAGAAAAAAATAAAATATCTTATTGCATTATGATTATTTATTTTGTTTTTTTAATACTAGAAATTTTTCCAAGTTAACAATCTACATTTACTTCAAGACTATTTAGCTTCATTAAAAGCCTTTTTTTTTAATTTGAAACACCAAGCCTGTATAAACTTAATGCAATTACAAAGACGTGAATAATGTAAAGATATATCTTCCGAAATTTATTTCTAATGATATTTAAAAAAAAGATTGCGATAAAAATGGTAAAATTGTAATTTTCATTATTTTTTCCTTAATTAATATTCCTTTAGTTAAGATAAGATGATTATTTTTTAATTAAGTGTGCTTCTTGCTTTTAAAACAAGCATTCTTTTTTACCTAGTTTGTATTTTTCTAAATTATTTCGGATGATTTAAAAAGCAATTGCTATGTTCTTATAAATATTTTGTACAACAGCACGATAAATTTTTGCTACATCATTTTAAAACAAATAAATTTATGCTTAAAATACGGTTTGCATATTTAAAACATTAATTTGAAATGCATAATTTTTTAATGCAACCACTTTTGCAAACCGAATTTGTTGAAGTATAAATGAATATTACAAACTGTTTCAAAATAATTAAGAGTACTAGAGAGACGGAAATAGATTACTTAAAATAATTTTTTAACTAGAAAAAAGCCAAATAATATGTATACAAATATCATTTTATTCAGATCAAGACTTTGTTTAGAATTTAAAAAAAATGAGACAAACATACATTCTGTATGGCTTTTGACATGATTTGAATGCATGTAATACTTTGCAATCCCTTAAGGTACATTTTTATTTTACTAAGCGTCTGTAAAATAAACAAATCATGAATATTTTTCAATTATATTAACAGTAAGTAATATGACATATTTAGAATGATTTAATACTCTGGAGAAATAAATCTTTCGGCAGACAGACAAATCTTAAATAACTCTAAGCCCATTGTTTTTTGCGATTCCTTAGAATTTATAATAATAACTGAATTAAATTTAGTTGTAATAAAGAAAATAGAGCTGTTTTGAATCCAACATTCTAATTCAATTCTTCCTTCATTTTTCTGGATTTTTTTCAAAAATTAAAAACATTTTAAAAAACACAGTAGAAGCCTTGTTTATTATAGAAGTACACTTGAAAAATATTGCTCCACTCAAAATAAATAAATACATATTTTTTTAAATTTTGAAAAATTTACAAATTTTTTGTATTAAATAGAGATTGAAAACCATATTTTTAAAAAGAAATTCTATATATAAATTGTGTCTACCTGTGTATGATGAACATCTGTAAGTTGCTTACATGCATGTGAATACGATAACTTTGAAAGCAAATAATCAGAAAGCGAAAATTTGATACATAGTTGTGCGTACAAATCTGTAGATTTCATACCATATTTTGAAATAAATCCGTGAAAAAAATTATCTTATCATCGTCTCAGAATTTGTTGATATCTATCAAATTTTGTGTAATATCTGTTCTGTGGAAATTCGTCTGTCCGGATGCTCAAAAGTAAATTAACCCGATAATTATTAAACGAAGAAAGCAAGATAGATAAAATTCAGTGCACATAAGTAATATCCTTAGGGCAAATGTTGAGTTAAATCCAACAATTCGGAAACACCATGGTTAAAATATATCAAATTCGATATGGGAATTTATAGCCACAAATACTGTTTTTTGTAAAATTGTTATTTCAATCCTTGAAAATAAAACTTTTCTAAAACTCAAATTCTATTTTTGGATACTATTAAAATAGAGATTAATACCCGAAACAATCGGTAAAGATGCAAAGATCGGTAAAGATCGAAAGATCGGTAAAGATCGGCAAGATGGATTAAGTAAAAATGCTAAATTCATGCCAAAAGTTAATATTACTTTACTGTTTTACATCAATGTCATGTACGGTGTTCCTTGACAGGACAAGTTCATTAGAGTTTATACTAGAAAATTTTGAGGATATCACTCCCACTGGTTTTCTTTCAAAGTAGACTGAGTGAATCATTTGATAGCTACCATATGTCGGATAATTTTATAAAGAAAAAAACCAAAATATCTAATAGATAATGGGTATACATTTTAAATAAGGCTGTATTGATTAAGTGCTGAAGTCATTTTAATAAAAAAAATTCAAATTGATCTTGAATAATTTTCTAAGAATAATGAAGGCACATATCTTCAAATTAGTCAAAATAACTTGAAATTACTTTTAGTAATATTTTTCAATGCGATTTAACAAGTATTAAAATTGAAAAAACAGAGAACTGTGTGGCATAGTATAAAGGAAATCTTAAAGTTCGTATGATAATAGAATGCCACTTTATTATAAAAGATTGGACTGAGATAAAGTTTTTTTGACACTTTCAACGACCTTTAAATCACAAAATTTCTTTTGAAATACCTTGGACTTTTTCCATTCAAAAGTTTTGTCATAGTCTCTGAAAAAAGTTTATTCTGAAAACGTCGAAAGTGCGTAAAAAAGAAATGAACTTTAACTACATTTTGATTAATGCCCTTCACCGTTTCTTGCTTTTTTACATTCCTCAGTTTTTTCACCTAAACAGATTTCAGCCTATTTTTTTTATAAGTATTAAAACCGCATGTGTCTGTGGCAATTGTTTTGAATAATTGTCTGTTTTTAAAATCAAAGTAGAAATAAATCAGATCGGAAGATTTTATAAACAAATTAATACTACATTGTCAGAACACTTATTAAAACTGAATGGGATGTTTGATAATAATAATAATGAATGAATGAATTAGGCAAGGATGATGCACTTCATGGAGATAGGAATATTTAATTTCCTATTGAAATGCTCTTGTTAAATTAATTGCCCATTGATTTGTTCTTATTGATAGATATGGATTTTTATATTTAATTTGTAATTTTTAGTTTTATTGATTCATTTCATTTGAAAGTATTTACTAGATATTCGAAATTTTGCACAGTTGAGTATCCTTAATGAAAATATTCCAATTAAGCACATTTTAAGCTTTCTTGATTTATTATGATTTTTCAATTAATTTGATTTAGTTTTTGTGTCATTAAGGGCATTGACTAGAACGGAATATCTTAATCGCTATTTCATCATTGCATGTAGTAAAAAATTAAAATGAAAAGATAAAAAAAAATAAAAGTTACATTTTTAAATAAAAATTGAAAAAAAAACAACATTATAAACTTCTATTTTATTTACCTTATTATTTATTAAAATTGTATTTATGTCGAAAATTTCTTTAACTAATTCAAGTTTGTTAAAAATATCTGCAGTTATTGAATGACAAAGATTTAGGTTGGTTATTGAATGATGCAGTTTTTGCAGTTATAAATTTATTTTCTCTTCTTAAATCATTTCTATCACCTTGAAAGTAATTTTTCTATTTTATTTTTATTCCATCAAAGCTTTTCTGCTTGAGTTAAATTTGCTAGCAGGAAATGTATTAAATAATGTATTTCATGTTAACTTTATTTAAATTTTAAATAGTAATCTTGTATGGCGTTACAAGAAAAGTTTCCATCCATTTTCTTAGGCAAAAATGAAATTCCAAATGAATTTTATATAAAAAATGAAATTTGTTGAATATTATTTTGATTAAAAAGTATTAGTAATCTTTTGAAAAATTTCGTCGTTTTATTCCCTTACAAAGGTTATTAATTATCGAAAACAATTTATCTACAACTTCTTTCGAAATTCCTATAATTAAACTAAAATACTTAATTGCTCTATAAATAGCAAAAAAATTCTGAAATAATCTTCCAGATCTCAAAATTTTATCTAGTACATAAAAACCAATGCAGGTGAGAATTTTAAGATATTCAACCATTTTAATATATTTAAAGTAAAGCTTTAAAAACAAGAAATATATTTTCAAGATTTTAAACCAAAATTATTGAAAATAATCCATCCAAGAAAATAAAGCTGAGTTCAAAGTTGTTGAAAAGTAAGTAATAAAATTGAAAAGAAAAAGAAAAATAACTTTATAGAAAGGAAACAACTCATGAATTTATTTTGCATTCGTTGACGAATTCTACAATTTAATTATGGAAAATATTAAAAAATATTATTATTTTCTAAATAAAAATTTTGTTTAAATACAATGACGCTTTTTTTAGTTAATCAGAAGTATTTGAATAAACTGAGTATAGAATCAGTGTCTGTTTTTAAGACAATAGCTGATATACTTAATTTGTTCTCATAAAAGTTTTTAATTTCAGCCAAACCCTTTTGAAGTTTAAATCTTTTTAAAAAAGAGCTAATTCTATTAGGTACGCAATTTTTTTTTCTTTTAATGATAATATAATAACATTGATGAAATTTCATTAAAAACCCCTTTGTTTGAATTACATAAAAATATGTTTAGCATGTTCATAGTTTTTATGTACTATATATCTAATTTTATTTCTTATAAATATTTAGAATATTTTCTTATTTGATATTCGAAGAAAATGATTGAACTATTGATAAAGATTTTAAAATACGTCAAATTAATTGTTTTTATATCTTTAGAGTTGAGATAAAATTCAAAATAACAGTTCTGAACAAAATTTTAAGATTGTTAAAATACTGTAAATTATCTTATTTTAATAAAATGAGTTTTGTCTTTTCATAAAGAATGCAAAACAAAACCCATGGGGATAAACAAAAGAATCATTTATTTGATATCCGATATATCACAAAATTCATTCGCTACTCGACATCGAACAAAACAATTTTGGCCCTCTCTATCTTTCTAAATGATCCATGTCGCCAAAATTTCTTTTTAATTTCCTCTCAATTTCTCAGAAACTTCGACGATTTCCAATTAAATTGTCATCGAACCGCGTTCTTTCTCTGTGGATGACAACAGCCGTCATGCAGAGTTTTCCGATTCCTGTCTGACGTTCGTAACTTGATAGCATATTTATGCAAAGGAGAGGTATTTCCACAGAAAACGTTATTCCAGGCAAAGCTCTATCTTTTGATCTTCAATCGGAATTCATTCATCGGTGCTTAAACACGAACAAGCAAATGTGAATTGCTCAGATATTCACTCTTCTAAATGGAAATCACGTCGTTGGTTTAGGGTGAATACGTTAAAGAAACGGTACATTTCTTCGGTTGATTTTTAATTTACTCGTATCGGAAAAACAGCAAGTATTTACATCTGGTAATTATTCTATTTTTTTTTCTTTTGAAGAACATGAGAAAAAGGACGTTTTGAAATAGGTTACATATCTCTTTACAATTTGTCAAAAATAATATATTCAAAAGTGTGAATAACAGAATTGAAACAAAAATTGTTAGAAATTTAGGACTGGAATATTCCTTGTATATTTAAGGAAAATGTTTGACTAAATACTGAAAAAAATAATGTCATCATTCATTGAATTGTAAATTCTAATTCCTGAATAAATGGTAACAAATGTTTATATCTGTGAAAGAATATTTATTAAAATAAATTACATTAAATTTTATCATAAGTACTAAAATAAGTTTTTGTAGATTTATTTCTCTATACTACTTCACAAATTGATATGTGTCATCCTTATAAATTTTTGGACTTTTCCAACTTGCATAACACTTAACCGAGTTCTTCTTTCGTAGTCAAAGTTATAAGTCCCTGCGGGTATAATAGTCACTTAACATTTCTTCATACTAATGTCATAACAGAAATTTCCTTCAGAATATTTTTATTATGTTTTAAAATTTTTGTCCTATTTGTCAAGCCTTTCATCTATATTATTTCATTGAAATTTTTTGAAATCGTGGACATTACTGGAGAATTCACTAGAAAAATTTATAATGTTGACATTGTAGACTTGACAATTTGTAGCTACATAATTCCCTCTCTATAATTAAAAATTTCAAAAAAGATAAAAAAAGAAAGTAAATATAAGCAATTAAAATTCATTCTAATTTATATGGTTTTAGATAACTATTTGGACTTGCATTTTTTTTCAAATTCTTACAATTGATTTATATTTATTTTTCCAGTTCAAAATTAATACGCAGTTTTAAAGCAATGATGTTTTTTTTTTCTGTGAGGGATACAACTTTCGTCCAGATATTGATTCCTTGTGAAGCGACAATCCTCGACAATTGAAGTTTTTAAGGGATAATATTTAATTATATATTTATTATGCTATTCAGCTTTATATTTTTATCAGAAAATTTTATAGAACTTTTAATCGAAAGCTGAATTATATCAATCAAAATAGTAGAATTCGAATGAAATATTTAATTATTTTTATTTAAGCGTGTGTTATATTTATAGAAGTTACAAATTATTTTTTTAATTTTTATGTGTGCGATTCATCTTAATACGGAAGGAATTTTTTTTTTGCTGGCACTATTCCCAAATATTTATTATATTTATTCACTTTTTATTCAAGAATAAAATTATATTTGCAAGTATTAAAAATTTCGGGTTCAAAGATGTTTTTATGTTCATATCTAATTAAAAAATATGATTGTAAGAATTTCAAAATGTTTCTTTTCCACTTCAAATTATTAAAAGAATACTATACATTGCTAGATTTCTTAACGTATCTTAGTTTCAAGGAAATTAAAAAGAGAATTTTAGACATAATAAGGAATTCAAGGTGTTATTGAAAAATATTTGGGACGTCACCAACCATTAGTGCCTGAGTTATAAAATACTTTTAAAAGTAATGAAATGCTAATATTCCATGAAGATTACATAAATTATTTGAAATTTGGAAAGTTTTATTGGTGTTAAGAATCGACCAAAGATAGAATTAAAGAAATATCATTTTGTGACTTTTCGGAATCTGTTCATTTAATATATGATCTTTATTGATCAGATATATTAAATCGGTGTTTTTTGAGAATAAAATTAATTGTATCGCGAGAACTACTACGAATTTTGAGGGAAATATCATACACTTGCCCGAAAAAGCTTACCGAATAGAATCATTAAAAATTCTCTTATGGCATAATAGAAAAATAATAAATGAATAACTTTCATTAACGTAATTAATTAGTTTTGATTTACTTGATTAATTAGTCTAATGAATCTTGTTACCGCAAATGATTTCCTTCGAGTCTGATCTTAAGAAGGTATGAAAATAAATAACAAAACTGCAGACTTTTTCCCCTTACAAATGCACCTGAAAACAACGTTAAGAAAAAGATGTATAAACAGATGTATATTACATTTTTAAGGAAAAATTAAATACACTTAGTTATTTACAGAAAAAACAGTTAAAGAGTATTAAAAGTTATGTTTAAAAATTTTCTCAAGCATTCGGGGCTTGTATCACAATTTAGTCTTGAACTGCAAATAGTATTTCATCAGTAAACATCTAATTTAGCTGATAATGAATATGAATCCAGGATTTAAAACATAGGCCAACAACACGCATTGGTCTGGAATGGCCATTCGGCCAAAGACCGCCGCATCCACTGTTGTTTAATGTGCGTCAATCAGCCAAGGCAGGATCGCTGATGCATAGTATCTTTAGATAATGGTTTAGATGCAACTTCTGTACCTGCAATTATTATTACAGTTTAAAAAACAAATTAATGAACAGTTCAGTATTTGTAAACTGAAATTACATTGGAGAATCTATAGCTAAATTAATCATTAAAATTCGTTTTTTCAACTATTTATAATCAAATAAACAACCACAAATTCTTCCACATGAGATTAATTTAAAATGAAGTTGAAAACCTCCTGGTATGACAGTTGGCTCTCTCTAGCCGAATGGGTACAGAAAAAACGTGGGAATTGGATACCTCTCTGACGTAACGTACTTCCTTCGGTCAAGGTTGTACGGTGGCCGATGATGGACTTTAGGACTCAACCAAAGTTCTCGCTCGTATTGATGCTGTGTTGATCCGATCATTCAGTTTCTTCCTTGTGCCTTAGGTTGGTTGGAGTAGTCAATTTGTGATTACAGCCGAAAATAATTAGTGTCCCTTGGGTTGCTTTATTATATTCGAATCAAAATAATTGAAAGATATTTAAAAATTCTTATTACTGAAACGGTAATGTCATAATCTTTATGAATTGCCTTTGATCACAATGTTAGTGAATACAGGGTCAATGAAAAGGAAGATCAGTTTCCTTTTTCTCCAACATGGATTCGGCATGAAACTGATCAATCAATGATACTTTTTTTTAGGATGAAACTAGGTTTATTACCTTGAAATCAGAATTTTATCATATTAAATATTGAATCACTCTTCTTAAATCATTATTAATCAAATAATAAAAAAAAATTAAATGCATGAAAAAATGTGCTTGTTTCTAAGTGAAAACAGGGGAATGTCGCTTTTCGTGTGTCTTGACAGCGATATTTAAATGAAAACACTGTAACTGATTATTACTTTGAGATGAAAATATTTTCCAGCCACAAATGAATGATTAAATAAGAAAATAACGAGAACCGATCAAATATTTTTTCTAGATATGATCATCAAATTTTAAGTTTCGGTTGTTTCTTTTCACCAATAAACCATTTCTCTGTTTTATTTTCTTTACTATCTAATAAGAGGACACCTTCTATTTTAAGAACTTTTTTTTATTTCGGTTCAAATGTAAATCCTCTGAATACTTATATATGTTTTCGAAGTATGTTGAATATTGAATTATAAGCATTATGAATGATTTATTTTTTGCTTAAAATTGTCAAAATTCAATCAATCGACTCATGCCTGGCACACGGGTGAAACAGTTAAGCGGTTAAAAGTATGTATAACACTTTTTTTCTTTTTTATTTATTCATACTCAATTGATTTTAACTTTTGCATTGAAAAGTGAAAATGTTTTACGGAATGGTGTAATTGAATATTAAGCCTTCGGTTGTTCAATAATTGGGAACAATTATAAATCAAATATAAAGAATGAAATACAAAAATTCAACAAACGTGATTAAATGTATTAAAATTTTTAATTTTCATATTGAATTAGTGATGTGAGCTATCCCAATGTAATGCTTAGTTTTTGTAGCCATATATTATTTACTGAATAATTTAAATAACATTTAACCCTAATTCAATTATTGTTTAAACTAATTTATGAAAAGTATTTTATCACATATTGTTCAAATTATGGGAACAGTAGTAAAAAATATTTTAATCTTAAGTACAGGTAATTTGTGAATTATTTTTAGGTTTGTTTTGTGATTCCATTTATAAATTAATTTTTATAAAATATAATTCATTTGTGAATTATTTTTAGGTTTGTTTTGTGATTCCATTTATAAATTAATTTTTATAAAATTTAATTCATTTGTGAATTATTTTTAGGTTTGTTTTGTGATTCTATTTATAAATTATTTTTTAAAATTTAATTTATTAAGTCATGTAAATTTAATACAGAATCCTCTTTTATTTTTCAATTAGTCACAAATCTATGAAAATGTTTAATTTTTTTTGTTACATATTCAGCAATAATTCTTTCTGAAATAAACATCTACTGAGAAAAGGTTTTAAATTTTCATATGATTTTCGGAAGAAAAAAATTATTTATTAGAATCCTACATGAAATAACAAGATATCATAAGTTTTATTTACAACGATATAAATAATATAAATCATTATTGGAAGATATCATTAGAAAGTATTAACTATCATTTAAAAAAATAGCAATGTACAATTTATTAATTTATTATTTATTTCCTACAATATTTTCTTATATTAAGAAAAAATAATTATATTTATCATTAACTAAAATGTCCTTTAATTCAATTTATACTTAGTAAATACTACAGAATAGAGATATCTTTTCTGGTTGGGGAGTCAATTTTTATTGATAAAGATTTATCGATTCAAAGAATAATAGAGAAGAAAAAACGAGTCTTCCAAAATCCTTCAAAGGACACGAAGTTTAATACCCAAGGGAATGGAGTTGACTTCCATTCTTTTTCAAGCAAGAAAATGAGAAATTCGGGGTTCAGAATGGAAACCTGTCAGAATTTCATCAATCCCTGAAATCGATGAGAAAGCAATCTCGCCTTGATAATGCACCATTGTCTTACGTTGACTTTTACCAAGTCATTTGGGATTAATGGCGTCAATAAATGAGAGCGCAGAAAATACATTATTGGATCTCGATCTTTATTCGAAACTTGAGAACGCATTTTGATTGCATCGAAAAATCGTTCATTCTGAATTCAAAAGCAAAAAACTTAATTCTCGTGTCGAATTGCATTACCGCAGATGAGTCAATTCCGTACTTTGAAAAGAATATTAAAGATAAATTTATCTTTCCATGTAGCATTAAAATACTTTAGTTGAAGGCTCTTTTATTTAAAATTCAGGTACAAATCAGAAATATTTGAAAACAATTAAATAATTCCATTTTTTTTACTTAAATGGTGGATTGTGAATTGACGTGGCCGCTTTTATGAATGTCATTGTGTGATGAAATGCAGAGTGCAGTGGCATTTGTACTGATTTTATGACCCACATTTACTTAAAAAAATCTTCGCTTTTTCTTGCATAGGTAAAGTATTTAAGAATATCTGGTCATATAAACTTCAAAGTTTACGGTTAAAAGATATACGCTCCACCTTTCCTGCACATTTTGGTTTCAAAAGGTTAACGACACTATCAAACCTTTTTCCAAAGTTATCGTCGCAAAACTAATACAACTCCGATTCAATGTAAGCAGAAACTTATTCTACCATAATGCAAAAGGCTTTCAACCGCCGAATTCTTTGATGCAAATGTTAAAAAACCCTTAAATATTTAAGGAAATGGAACAGTTTAAGTTAAGGACAGTGTACTTTAACAGCATTTTTCTCAAAGCAGAAGGTGGAATTGTGCTCCACATTTCTAAAACAATCATATCATGTTAATCTAAAATTTAATGCCCTTGCCGAAAAATTTCTTCTTTACATAAATTTTTAGATTAATTATTTACAGAAAAAAAAAACTTGAATTTTATTTAGAATTTCCTTAAAATTTCCTTTTAAAAAATAATTGTATTTAAAAAATCACTTTTAACTTAAGGTGTTATAAAAGTAAACAATTTAAGCTAATTAAAGACATTTATTTTCCTGGCTGGTTTTAATTTTCATAACTTAACAAACTTTTATTATTATTATTATTTTCAATTTTAGTGTTATTTTTCTTAAAACAAAAGAAATGAAGTTTGCGCGTAAGGTTGTTTTAAAAACTAATTATCCTTTTAAACTGCAATTTCTTGCATATTCAGAAAACAAGTTCTTATTTGACTTATGGATAAATGTTTCAGAAAATTATTCAACAAAATAAATTACAAGAATTTTAAGTAGACTTTTTTTAAAATTTTAAGTGTACTTAAAATACTTAAGTACTTCAGTGTACTTAATAATTGTACTTAAAAAGGATTTTTTTTACAAAACTTTTCATAAAAAGGACGCACAACTTCAAAATTAAGTATTTTTCTGCAAATAAATAATAATTTTATAAATTGGACATTTTTTTTTTAAATTCAGAATCATGGCAGCAGTAAAATATCAATTTTTAAGTTTTTGTAAAATATCCTATTTATATTTTTTTCAACTTTTTTTTTTGAAATTATTTCGAAAAATAAGAAATAATGAAATTGTATATGATTATTTATGGTTAAATTTCCAGTTCCTAAGTTGATTCATTTTTTAATTTGATAGGCTGAGATTTTTTTCTTCTTTTCTAGGTAATAATAGCAAATAATATAGAGAATACGACATTTTTAAAATTTTTTATTTTTCTTGTTTATACACGATTTCGCTATCAACGAATAAGATGAATATCGATAGAAATTCAATCACGCAGATAATTTTTTGTAAAAGAAATGCATTTGAAATGTTCAGTACATTTCTAAATCTATTTATTCCTCTTGTAAAAAATATTAGAAATTTTTTTACCGAACGCGACCGAAAAACAGTGATTTATGCAATGTAATTGCTTGAGTGCAAAAGCAACTCAAACAATAAAAACTTATGAAAATTTTAAATAATATTTTGAAAAATAATAACTATAATAATTAATTGCATTTTATGTTTTACGGGTTTCTAAACAAATTCAGAAGAATTAATGATCAGTAAATTTAAGTTGCAAAAATTTAAATGTGCTTTTAATTTTCTAATTAATTATTTTTTAACTGCGCTGAAATTTTATTTTGATTATCTGGCTATTTTAATACTGTTTTTTTAAATGATGAATAAGTATCAAATAAAATAGAATAAGTATCAATAAAAATAGAATAAGTATCAATAAAAATAGAATTTGACTATCATTAACGTATGCATAAGCTTTTTTTTCTACTCTATTATAATGATATTTCTTTGCAATTTAATTCATTCCAATTTAAAGTAAATTAACTTTAAATTTTCTGAGCAATTTGATACTTCAAATAAATTTGTAGTTCATTCTGAATATATATCTATACACATTCGAACTTACTTAATTCCTCTCTAAATGAGATTTGTCGGGTTTTAATTATAAATTAATTCTTTTCAATAATTTTATTTTCAAACCTAGGGTTTGGTGTTTATTTTTAATTATTCGGTATTTAAATTTTCTTCCACTAAATTACTTAATATTCTATACTGATTAAAAATAACAAAGAAAGTTACATTATTGACTGTTTTTGAGGAGATAGGTTAAATATCTGAAATTTTTTTCGATTTATTTTATTAGATAATTAATTATGAATATCCTTTAATTAACACGTAACATTAATTAATTTAATTAACATGTCAAAAAGCTTCAGATCATTTTTCTTTTCTGATAATGAAAAAATAATCTATGCTAACATTCAACAAAAAATTCTTAATTAAAATACGTTAAACAAAAACAATTCATTAAGTTAAAAAAAGAAGAATTTATAAGTATTGGGTTCTTTATACTGAAAATTATTTTGTTTTATTTAAAACTTTTATGAGCTCCAATGTTTTCCCCGCAGATAAAAAAAAATTATTTAACTTTACTTTCTCCATTGAATTACATAATCCCTTCTTACATTCTTATGATTCAATATCTTTAAATTCTAGTATTTATATGTTCTCAAAGATGTTACACTGCAATAATATTTTTAGAGAGTAATTGCAGTAAGCCGATCGATGAAATTAAATTTTCATTTCATATATGTACTTTTTATTACTAGTTATCAAATCGGAGAAAAAATATTTCCAGTTTGAATCGTATTTTTAATTATATGTAAATTAAAGACTGAATAGTAAAAATGTTTCAAATAAAGATACTTTTTTACTTACTACAAAAAGTCAGTTTTTAAACATTTTTAGTATTTTATATTAAAAAAATTACAACATTTTTCTGAACATTTTTTAAAATAAAAGTAATTAAGTTATATTTTCATCATTGTTTCGTGAGCAAAATATCATATTGTTTATTGTAATTAATTCTTTTGTAAATAATATTACTTCTAAAGTTAAATAATCTTTTGACTCAAATTAGACACTGCCGTAATATCTGAAACTAAATATGTCTAACATCTAAACGTAATATCTAAAATTAGGGCTATTGAAAATTGGAGAGTGACTCCCTGAGAATATCAGAATATTTCACCTTTTGTACAAAAAGAAATGAATTAAGAAAATGCGATTGTTAATATACATTATTTTAATATAAACTTAATAAGCATGAGATAAAAAATTTATAAATGAACAAGATTTTTAAATATAAGAGCCACCATTTTCTGCTGCCATATAGATTTATAACAAATCATATTCAGTTGTGTAGTTCAGTTTACATTTCAGAATATTTTCCACCTGGTATGCTGCGCCTTACCGAGTACTAAACATAATACTTTCAGGATTACTTGAAAATGCAAACCAGCTTGAATTATATTGCTTCTGTTCGATGTTAAATACAGTGTGAATTGTTGCTACTGTTCTTTAATCTGATAATGAACTGTTAAGCAACGGTTACAGATAGTTACAAGAGATACATGCTACTGCACATAATAAGTTTTGTTATCATCAAGCGAATATATTAATTTTTTGCTTTATATTTTCATCATTACCATAAATTTTCTATTTTTTGCTCAAATTAAATCCAAACCATCTAATAGTGCTATCCAAATTTAATGAATTTAAGATGAATTAAATTTTGTGTTATTTAATTGGCACACATTGTATTTTATTGCACTAAACATGTGTGAGAATTTATTTCCAAACTGACTTCTAATAACTTTAAATAAGTGAAATGATGACTTTAATTGTTTTTAGTAAATCTCTGAAGCTAAATTAATTTTTTAAAAAATGTATGACATTTTATAAAATAACTAACATTTTTTCTTGCCAATCTTCAAATATTATTATATCCATTTAATTGTATCAGATAATCTTTATTTAATATTCAACTATTCGGGGAACAAATTCAATTTGATGTAATTTAGTTTTAAGATACTAAAGATGCAAAATGCATTGTTCCTGACTAAAATAAAAAGCGCATTTATTTAACAAATACTAGTTATCAAAGCTCTTGCAATAACTTTTTAGCAAAGTTTTTTAACATGCTTTAATGCGCTTCTGTGTTCAAAATAAAAGTAGTTTTCATAATTAAGTGCCATTCTTCATATCTACAGATAATTTTTGACTTGACTGCTGTCCACAAACTACTTATGAGAGTTCATCAACTCTTTGTTCATTTGTTCGAAACTAGAAAAGTAGAAGTGGTGTTTTTTTTTAATTACGTCTGCTTAACTGAAATTTTCAAAAATAAAGAATGATTCTATGGACTTATGTTTTTTTACTCGTAGGAGTTTCAAAGTTTAAAAAAGAGTGAAATAAACATAATTTTAAGAATTCATTTTAATGGTTTCTATATTATTCGATTACCAAGATGATCTTTTATTGGCTTTAATTTTGCTAAGTTTTCTTATTTCATGTTTATGAGGATGGAATCTTATATTTGATTTCATGTTTATTTCATAATGGGAAGTAAAATTTTAAAACGTTCGCAGCTTTTTATATTCTAGTACACTAATGTAATATTTTAAAATCCTTGCATCAATTTAGAGATTAATATTTTAGAATTTCTAATATATCGTTATGTCTTTATTTGTCTTTACAAGGTTAAATGCTTTCGAAAATTTGTTTTAAAATAAAATACTAGGGCTGTTCGAAGGAAAAAGTACGAGACGATACTATGGGTATACATGAAGATTTTATGCCGGAGACCATAGACTTGAGCACAATAAGCCGATCCCATTTATCAATGAGCTGAAGGATTCCTTGTCTAAAGACGAAACCCAGTCCTTCACAGTGTCCTTGAGTTCGCCGTCTGTGTTGAAGTGTTTTGATTTCGTGTGTTTCCGATGACCATTAACTCCCATGTACTATGAAACACTCAGAAGATTATACAGGTCCATCAAGATCAAAAGATCAGGGCTTCTCGCGGAGGGTGTAATTCTGTACCATGATAACGCGCGTCCATATATCTCCAGGAACGCGGACCTGGCCAATTTCAAGTGGAAGCAGTTCGACCATCAGTTGGATATGTTGACCTATGATTTTCAAGTTGTTTGGTCTCCTAAAAATAACACATGAAAGGCAAGCGCTTCAATGTGGAAGGTGAACTCAAGGACACTGTGAGGGATTGGATCTCATAATGTCCACATGAATTCTGAAAACAAGGAATCCGTCTTGTCATTAATCAATGGGGTCGTTGTTCTAAGGTTTATGGTGTAATAAATAAAGTCTTCATTTATGCAGTGTCGCTTAGAACGTTTTCATTTGAACTCTCCTTGTATTAACTGCCGACTTTTATGATTATCTCACATAATTAACAAACCGAAATAATAATTTCATTAGCTACAAACTTGGCACTAATTTCGCACTATTTTTCATATGAAAATAATGTCACCAAAGATCATGGTTTTGATAATACTAGTGGGTCTTTTAGCTAAGAATCCTTCATTTCAGGGTAAATTACAATATCATTACATTACTACACATTATCTGTGGTAATGTAATAATTAATGAGAAATTCTACTACGTTTCGACTTACATGAAATTTCACGACTTCTGGAAATTTCATAAAAATGTCTGCTCTTCCACTTCCAGAATTATGACTGGCTTTTGGCCTATAAATATTATAGAAATTAACATGTAGTATTATAGAAAACACCCAGATAAATTATAGAAAATAATGTATGTAATGTAATAAATTAGAATTACACATAAAGTTTTAGAATATTAATAATGTAGAAAAATTATTAAGAACTCCCCATTGAACAACTGAAATGATTCAGCGAATTTTTGTCTAATTAATTTACTGTGCTTTAAACATGTTTAACAAATCTCAGTGTTTTTTGCGAGAATGAAAGACTCTACTAACACAATCGAAACAAACTTATTTTTAGGTATTTTGACAATCTGCTTGAGTCTAGAGTTTTTAAATTGATTTTAAATTCACATGTGCTAATCAATGAATTTAATTTAGGATGATGGAGTATTCAATAATGTGTCACAAATTGTAAATATTTGAGGCCCAGAAATATTTCGATAAAATATAACATAAAGAAAAGTTGATGAGGGTTGAAAGTAGGTTACCCATAGCGTTAAACTGTCATTATTAACTTGTGTTAAGAGTTGACAGACTATTAATTATTTCCATCAAGGAGGAGGGAACGGGGATAAAGTGACGCAATGTTCCTTATCAAGAAAACTTTGGTTAACGATTTGGTTGAAGCATCAATAAAGGTAAGGGATACAAGATATTTATTTTATTCTAAAATTGAAGTTAGTTGGAAGATTCAAAGCTTTGAGCCTTCACATTACTAAGTTTTACAAAGAAGTATTATAGTATCATAAGGATTATATCATTCCTTTCAGAGACTAATAGTTTTTAAAAGACTATTAAACAATAAAAAAAGTGAATATTATACTACACCAGATACATTTTATAACCGAAAGTAAACTCAAAACAATTTGCCAAATTAATGAGATTATTTAATTTGTGAACATTTGCAACTGTAACTTAAATGTGGCGTCTAAATGTAGAAAACTGAAAATATATTCTATATACTGGAGCTACAATAGGGTACACAGTATATAGTGGGTCACGGACTCGAACGTGGTGATAGCGGTGAAATATTTCAGACATACGAAAATGCAAATAAACAACTTTTTTTGCAACTTTTGCAACTTTTTTGACTGTATATGAATTGTATTCATCTAAATATTTCCATTTCTTATTCTGAAATTAACGTACTAATTTGGAGTGGTACAAATTCAGAATTTTAATTTGAATTATTTTTAAAAACAATTTATACATTATTGATTAAACGATTAAAACAGTTTGATATCTAAATATAATACAGATTGCATTAAAATCTTGGACTTGTGTAAGTCACACTAAAAAAAATCAAATAATAGTTCCATTGCATAAAAATGCTAACTATTATATACCATACAAAACTGGCACCCCTTTAGAGATATTTTAAAATTTAATTTCGCATTCTATAGAGGTCTAGCCTATAAAAATTTAGTCATTTTCATTAGGGAATCCTTTAAAGTAAAGGCATGTCATTCCCCCAAGATTGTTGTTTTAATGCGCTCTCGTCGTAGAATGGCGTTTACATTGTACGATGGGATTTGATTTACTCACAGAATGGTTACATTTAATCACAGTTGGTGATTTACCTTATTTTGGAGTAACTATAGTGAGCCCCAGGGTGTCTTCATATGAAAACGCATCGATATCCAATAGGTATAGGATCATCACTAGAACGGATAGAATCTCAATCTTATTGTGTTCAGAAATGATTTAGCTAACTGTGCTTAACTATTTATTCAGTAAATGCATACCATTGCTGGCCGAATACGAAGGGGTTTTTCAATTTTCAAAAAGCGGTGATCAGGTGAAGTATGTGCATATGCAATCTTCTCAGATTCAAAACTATCTACAGTTGCCTATAATTAGTTTATTCTCAATTTTGCTTGGGAGTAAAATATTTTCATCTATCTATAATTATAATAAAGATGCATATATGTATGTGTGTATTGGTGTTCTGCAGGACAAACTATTTGATCTATAACAACCAAACTTAGCATGTGTATACTTTGATATCTGGGAATTTGCATCTCTATGCTATTTTTTATAATCTCGTTTCTATGCTAATTTAATTAGAATTTTAATAAATTAAAAATTAACTGAAATATCTACATTTTTTTACAATAACTTGAAAAAATATTGTTGCGTAAAAAATCCTTTTTATATCATGTTGTCTTTTTTAAAGATACAAATGTTTTAAAAAAATAGATTGAGTCCCTAGTTTTAAAAAAAATCTGAAAAAAAAAATGTTTAACCATATTTTTCACCAAATTATTTAACACAAAATTTAAATACAGTTTAGCTTGCCCTAGTACATTACGGGTTCTTGGTTGAAAAATTGGTTTCTGTCAATAAATTACTACCGCGTTGACAAAAGCTGTAATTAAAAAATAAGTTAACTGTTAGTGCAGACTAAACATATAAAAGTATAAGTTTCAACCAATATCTCTAAGAAATGATATAAATGCGAAATATGATCTTTTCGGAAAAAAATACATTATTCTATGACTTATATATATATATATATATATATTAGTTTAAATAAATTGTTTTATTTAACCAAATAAGGGTTTAATACATACGAGATATCTACTCTAAGCCGGATTCAACAATTAATTTCTAAAAAATTACTAATTGCCATATATGTCCGATAAAAGGTGGTCTAAATAAAATAGATAATTACATTTTATATATCTTCAATTAGCAAATGTCCTGATAAATTATGATTTTTTACATTTTTATACAGATCATCTGCTATGTGAGCCACGAATAATAAAATATTTTGGGAAGCTGATATTTAAAAAAAGAGAAAATTTCTTTAAACGTTTACTTCAGTCTTTGAGCTGTCTGAATTTGAATGAATCTATTCTATAAAAACGTCTAAGTTTTAAACACTTCATCGTCAGTTTTAAAGGATATACGCCCTTCAGTTATATTAAGACTTTATATATTTGATCAGTATATTATTATTAATTTATAGTGTATCGTGGTATACTCTGCTATATGTAACTTTGATAATAACTATGATATATAAAATTGCATTCCTTTGATGAAAATATTTCTAAACTAAATTTATTTTGTCTTTTTGTAAAGTTATATTCATCAGATAAACAAAGTTTAGTTTAAAATCTCACAATTGAAAATTAAATGCAATTCATAGGGGTAAATATGATTTTACTAAATTCTCAAAAATATGAATATTAAAGGGAAGAAGTAATACCTTTCTTTTTTTTATCTCCTGTGTTTGATTGAAGAGAGGAGAGGTAAAATGCATGTGTTTTTAAATTTTCAATCGTCTCTATAATTAGTAATTCTAAATATACTTAGCACATATGTAAATTTTGATGATAATTTTCAGTACATAAAAAATTCAGACATTTTGATTTTCAATTTTTTGAGATTATTTTTTGTCAATTGTTAGATAAATATAAAATTTAAAAGACAATAATTAATAACGAAAATATAACCTTTAATTTTTTTCACATTTTATATAATACTTTAGAATCATTTCATAAAAAAAATTAGAAATAATACTTTTGGCCGCAAGTTTAAGTAATCATTACTTTCTTGAATTCTACAAAAAGTTCAGTAGAATTCACGAATAAAATTCTAAATTCAAAGTTCTAAGGAAATTGCTTATAAATGTTTGAAAATGTTAATGAAAGTATTCTTAATTGACAAATTTAATTTAGACTTTAAATATTTAGTTGTAGCGTTAATATAATTTAAGTATTGCATATTAACAATGCGATTATACAACACAGAATAAAATAAAATGGAAAATAACTTTAAAAGAGCTATGTATTTGTTCAAAATTATATTATTTAATGAAAAAGGAACGTAAGTTTCCTAAAATTAGAATGGTTTTGAAGATGAAATTATCATTGGAAAAATTAGTATGCTCATTTTGTAATGATTTATTATATTGCTTGTATGCCCCAATTTCATCAATCTATAAGAAAATATATTACCTAATATAGATTCTATCATTGTCCTTACGTCTTTAAACATAAATTTTATGTTTTGAAAGAAATATATTAACAGTTTCACTAATTATTTCGAAAAATATTTACCAATACAGAAAGGGAAATTCAAACAAACATGCATTAAATGAAAATTCCCGAGATGAGGAATATGAAAACATGATTAGAGAAAACTCAGCTAATGTATTTCTTCCATTTACTGAAACTTTTCAATGTTGTTTACCTTAAACACTGAACAAGCAATAAAAAATAATAAATAGTATCATTCATAGATATGCGAAGCTTTTCAACAAAGGAAATTAAATTTGGAGCTGTTGAGAATTTTTCTACTTTATTGAATTATTCCTTGATAACAATGAATATATTAGTTTTGAAATAATAAGAAATAGTTTGGTAAGAAATAGACCAAGTATGAAGTAGAAATTAGAAACCTGTGCTTGCTATAGTGTAAATTTGGATATTTGAAATTCTTATTCATTTGATTTATATATTCTAAAATTATATTCTGTGAATTAATTTTATATACTCTGCTTCAGTGGTTATGACAAATCCAAAAGTGCTTAAAAGAATGAGAAGTTTTTTTGTTGATAAAATTTTAGTATTAATTTTAAACTGTGTAAGAAATTATAAATTACCATCTCTGAATTCTAAATAAATGAAACCTTCTTTCCAGGGAAAGCATTATTGAATACATTAATTTAAAAGAAGCATGAAATACTTATTTTTCTATAATTTTTTTTGAATTTTTATGATTTGTGAACCCCATCGTTTTAAATTATTACATGAAACTGTGTTTAATGATGCTGGTTATTACAATAAACTTGATTTTTTTCTTAAAAAGATTTTTTAGGTACTTGTGGAATTTATATTATTTTTAATTTACGTACAACGATAATTCTTTTTTAACTGCCTTCTTTTCTATTTTAGATTTTTTTTTGATACACATAATCAAAAAACGTTTTCTTCTAAATTAATACGGAAATGTGAGAAAATATTATAATTTAACATTAAATAGCTAAAAAATTAAAATAAAGAAGAAATAATAATTTCTAATTTTTCTATTATATGGTGTTTATTTTCTTTTTATAATTTTGTTTTTTCATAACTACTTTAATTGTTTTAAGCAATTGTTACTAGCAATTGCGTGCATTTTATAGATTAAAATGAAGGCGTTTGAAACTTGAGGGAGAAATAAGTAACAGTTTTCTATTTCAAAATATAAATATTGTTTACCTTAATGCGACTCTAAAGGAGTACAGAATTCTAACTTTTGAAAGAGATATGAATTAACTTATTAAAATTAAACCGTCGTTCACAGTGATGAGGGACTAAGAAAAGCGAACTAAAAAGATAAAATAGTAGAAAGTATTTTTTCTTAAAAATAACTATTATCATGTGAGAATATGATGTTATTTTGGTTAGAGGAGGGTTGAATAATTGAAGTTTGAAATTGCGAAGAGTTAGCCTATTATTTTAATGCATCAAGGAAACATTTAAATGTTCGGATTGCTCCTTGGCAAGACTGGAATGAGTCGATTGTTTCACGCTTCATAAAGAGATTCAAAATAGAAGAAATCCAAGATAGAAAGCCTAGAAATAGTCGTCCAAGGTTATCTTCTAAACATGCCAATGCTACACTGACACTATTATACCTTGAAAACAGATTTTTAAGTTATGCTACATTTAAAACAGAATAGAAAGAATCCAAGCCTGTCACTGCCATTCCCAGACAATTCACAGAAGGCTGTATGAAACGCAAATACCTTGAAAAAAACCCAGTACTGATGAAAAAAAAAAAACTTGGAAAAATTATTGGATTGGGCCAAGGCATACAAAAATTGGTGTATTTTGTTAAGGAGACATTACATTCTGCGATGAAAGTCGATTTTCTTCAATGTCTGATGAGCCTGACCAAGTTTGGAGTAAAGCTAAGAAGATCATAAGGAAAGAATGTCTGATTCGTATTTCAAAACACTCAGAAAGCGTAATGAAGGGGAGGTGCATATTATATAAGTCAAATGGACGACTTTATTTTGTACCGCGAACCATAAATTGTGACGGGCATGTTGGTGTGCTGAAGGATTAAGTTCTTCGTAGTGCTTGTGACATGTTCCTTAATCAGAAATAGACATTTAAGCAAGATCTAGCACCCTCTCAAATATCGAAAAAAGTGAGAAAACCTTTTCAATTAATTTAAGTTTCCATTTCAGTTCAGTTCTGATTTCTATTTTGAAACTTGCGTTATTATTCGTTGTTATTTCCAAACATGGTATTAATATTCTTGCATAACAAGGAAAGTCACCAAATTTAAACCCTATTGAGACTTTACGGCATGTAATGGGGGAAATATAACTGAGAATCATCCCAGAAGAAAGCAAGAATATCAGAAAACAATAATTAAAATTTGGCGCTATGAAATACCTAAAGAAATGTCACAAAACCTGGTGAATTCCATAGCTAAGAGAGCGGTTGCTGTAATTGAAGCCATAAGTGACCTATCCAAATATTAAATGCTTTTTAGTTGACCTGAACTCTTTTATTATCTTTTCAGATCAAAAGAACTTGAAATTATTATATTTACTTTATTTCATTCTGAGGAACCAAAATGGATTCTGATATTGAGAATTAGTACATTTTATTTTATTCTTTTTGAAGTGAAACATCTTTTTGGTTCCACAACTTTATTATATCTCGCCTTTAGACTAATTTAAAATTTTATAGCACACAATTAACACTCAATTTTAGGCTAATTAAACTAAATTAACTTAAAAATATCACATTAAATAAAAAAAGAAATATTGCTATTAGAGGGGGCTTAGTCTTGAATAAAGTTGAAATATGTCGGACTTGCAGTACTTTAAACCAATAATATATAAAGAGAGAGAAAGAAAGGAGAGGGATAGATTCTTGATTGTTTGAAACCGGTTAAAATTAGTTAAGACAAATAGCGACCTAAAAATAATAAGGTTATCACATAACTTGAAATTTTTGGCCTTAGATTTCATTTTTACTTTATTTAAAATTTTAACACGCACACACATATATGTATCATATAAAGCAATTGCATTATAAGAAAAAGAAACGGTGATGGTTGATTTAAATAATCAATAAAATCCGAAACATATCGTTTCATTAACTTTACAAAGTTTTGTCTGGAAGAATTCTTAAATAATGATCACTTTCTTCCTGATGTTAGCTTACCGAATGCATATTTGGTTAGATTTTTCATTTAGATATTCTGAAATAAGCTTTAGAAACTGATCTCAGAGGTCTTATTAACAGCGTTATTCTTTCGTGCCGTTAACGATTCTGGCCAAGAGATCTAATCATCCATGTTTTATTCATGACAATCTCTTAATCCGGTGATTCTAAGAAAAAGAATTTTTATCGAGTTACAGGGATCCACTTGCTCATTACTCATTGTTGACGTGATTACGTTTCGGTTGCTAAGTTAAGGGATCCTTGCTTTTAAAAAGCAAATAACGATTGATGGCAACTGAAAAGTTTGGTTTTATTTCGTGTAATTAGAAAAAATAAAGACTCAACGATCAGCCATGACTTCTTCATAGAATTGTTTTGGATCAAAAATTAAATAATTCAGCTTTATCTTCTTATATTCAGTGTTCACAATAAGAAATAATAGTAATTTCCTAATTTCCTTAGTGGTTGGCTAAAATGTATTAAATAAGAATATTCTAAATGAACTTTTTAGCATATTTTATTTTTGCTTTTATTTTTAGGTTAAATAAATACATTTACAAATGTCTCTAGCCATAGCGGGCACCTGGAAATGAGGATGAGATTCTTCTAAAATGGTGGTTGGATCTCACCAATCTGGAGGGTACATGAAAAGAAGTCAGTCTGGCTTTTCCCAATGATGATGGGACGTGCTTCATTAGCTAAGGGTTCAACCATGGCTGGTGATGGCCCTTAGGGCTCAACCACAGTTTCTGCCTATGTTGCTGGTGCAGCGGTTTGATAGGGTAGGAGAGTCAGTGATATGACTTATATTTATAATTGAAAGAAAATTATTAAATAAAATACATTGTATTTATTATATCATTTGAACTAATATATTTCATAAAACAAAATCATTAGATTGTATCTTAAAAAAACATAATTAGTTCAAATGCTAATAATTAATCCGATGGAGTGAATTTTTAAAACTCTATCATAATATACATATTTTATATTGTTACATATATTTTTTTTAAATTAATTCCTCACTTGATTTTATGTTCATTTGTAAAACGAGTCTCTTATTAAAATATATATTTAATATATTTTGGATAGGGATTTAAAAGTATTTAAAGTATTATTTAAAAGTACTAATTATTTTAATTATTTAAAGTATTTTAGAATTTACAATATATTTATTACTTCTTACATATTTTAAACTTAACATCATATTAATTAGAAATTTAATTTTTTGACTCCTACGTTAAGAAAAAAAAGATATTAAGAAACGTTAAAATATTTTATTAAAGAAAGTGTTAACATAATTGTTGTTTTCAATATATTGTTCAATAATGTTCACATTGATGGAACTGAAAATTTAAAAAGAAATTATCAAGAATCCTTCTGTTTAATTTTTTTAAATCAAAATTTTATCACCATATTTATCGAAATACCGTAAATTGTGAAGAATGGATCTCAAATGGTCCTAAAAGATTCCGGTAATTCTATGAGCGGTAGAAAAATTCTTTATCCGAAGAAATGGAATTTAGAAATCTTTTGTCACCCGACCCATTTTGATGGAGAGGTTAAATGAATTCAGCAGACAATAAAAGGAGTAGAAATCATTAAGGAATTGAAAAATTCTTTTTATCCTTTTATCCTAATTGTTATTGAAAAGACACAATTATTTTAGTCACATTTATTTTGGTTACAGGAAGGAAATAGGCCTTTTAGATGTGCTTCAGAAAAAAATATTAGATAATTATACTTTTACATTTTTTAAAATTATTAAATAAATACAAATGTAATTATGTGTAAAAAGGACAATTCCGATGTGCCTGGCATGTTAAAATAAGTATTTGAAGAACAGTCAATAAAGTTTTAACCATTTAAAAGAATTTGAATTTATCTAAAACTTCACATAATTTTAGACCTTTATGTATTAGGAAAAGAAAAATATACATATATTTCACATATTTGAGATTTAAAACCTTTGATTCGAAAATATTTAAACAGAGATTTGTTAATAGAGAAGAAGTTTTGAGATATGAATTTTTTAAATAAAAAATGATCAAATTGAATTTATGTTTCATTAATTTTATATTGATTTTATAATAGGAAAAAAGAAGAATGATAATTTTCCTGACATTTTTTCAAATAACCTCCTCCTAATGATATAAAATTAATTTCCTCCTAATACCTCCTAATGATATAAAATTAAAGGAAACAAAACATATGAATGGATAATTTTGAAACTGTTAATTCCATGAAAATAATATTATTAATTTATTTATTGCAAACACTTTTAAAGTTATTAATAAGTCATTTATTCTGTTGAGGCACGACTTTTATTTCTACTTATTTTTCTCTTATGATAGCTCAATTCTTAATTGATAAATTTTAATATTTTAGAGAAATATTATGAAAATTTGACACTAAATTTTAAATATCTTTTGAAAATACGATGAACAGAAATTTTTCTACAAGTTATTAATTCAATGTGCTATTTTAAAATTCCACTTGTGCTTTAGAATAAGAAATTGTTTGTAGTTGAACAATGCATCTACCTATCTCTCTCTATATATATATTTACACATATTTTTACAAGTCTGTAAAGTTGCTTCTCAGTCGATTAGTTCCACTACAGGAAATATCCATTAATAATTACCTGTACTAGATGCTGCTCAGGAGTTGAACCAATAATTCTAGATCTAGGTGACAAACTTGGCAACCACTTTGCGATTGGGCGACAAAATGGATAATACTGGGAACCGAGAATTTCGATGATCCATCCAACAGGAACCGATATATGCCCGATCAGCCTATTAGTCTAAAAGGTTCTCGGCTCGCCTCCCGGGAATCCTAGAAGGACGACAAGTCGCTGTGAAATGGAATCACAGTCGGAGTTAAGTAATGAACTACAAGAGGATAGTGAAGCAAAGGTGGAGTGCCAGCGTTGTATGGAGCCTACTGCATTGCTGAACTGAACTGTGCAGAATCTTTGAGTTATTGTGAAAGTGACATCGAGTCCAGTGAGGAGAAACCTGTCGTTTGGTAGTCAGTAGTTAGATGCATCTAAAGTGCCTTTTTAAATAAACTTCGTTGTTTATTTTAACTGATGTATGTTGATTGTTTTCAAGCCATACATTCATTAAAGGTAAACCCGGTGATCCGTAGTAATATATAACTATAATGTGATAAGCACAGATATCGTTGTTATTGCTTAGATCCTTAATAGAGCTGCAAAATACTATTAGATATATTCAAAAGAAAGCTTACCAAAATTCAATATCCAGCCAGGTTTTGTTTGTTTGTTTGGTATGGTTT
The DNA here is from genome assembly GCA_026543055.1 of Argiope trifasciata. NCBI lineage: Eukaryota > Metazoa > Arthropoda > Arachnida > Araneae > Araneidae > Argiope > Argiope trifasciata. The sequence continues at coordinate 136,581 of JAPMOQ010056821.1, read as the reverse complement.
GGGTTTTTTGGCGCAAGAGCCATATTTGGCTATACTGCACCAATCAAATGGTTAGAGTAAAAAAGGTGTTAAAAATTCACATATTAAAATATACTCACAGATGTATCAATATAAAATTACATAAGTGTGACTTAAAAAATATTTTGCCAACTTAAAATTTGAAACAATGAAACAAGAATATATGCTGCAGTTATGAGGTAAGCATGAATATCCTAAAAAACAGGGAAAAAAACCTGCTAAATGCAATGGAAAAGGCCAATAGCTCTTAAAAATTTTAAAATGTTTGGGAGATATTTTTCACCCACCAAGTCTTGTCATAATGGAGAAGACGAATTAAAAAATTGGACAGGATAAGAATAATAAACAGGACATTGAACCAAAATATGGCAAACAGTAAAATGTACTTGGCAGCTGTTGCATATAGGTGGATTTTGGCCTAATATAAGATGCTTATGAGTGAAACGTGTTTGTTTTATACGGAGACAAGTCAATTTGACATTTATCTCGCATATAGGTAGGACAAGCCACAAACCAATTGTAGAGTTTATAGAGGGTAGTTAATTATGTGAATGTTGATCCCATGCCCCTGCCAAAAAGAAATTATATGGTGGGAGAGAGCCATCTTAATATACCAAAAGGAAGTTCACTCCTTAAGATGGACACATTAGATTTTGCAGCTGAGTCAGCCTTTTCATTACATGAAATGCCTACATGACTCGGAACTCAATAAAAGATGATATTAAAACCACTGTCTTTCAGTGAAAGCAAAGTGGATAAAATATGAGTAGCAGTAGAGTGTATCTGATTATTGTAATTATACTGCAATTCCAAAGCACTCATGCTGTCCGACTAAATAATGAAATGACGCTGGGGATAAAGCGAAACCTTCTGGAGAGCAGATAAAATTGCCATCAAATCAGCAGTAAAAACAGAGCTGCGATTATGAACTCTGTGGCTCAGTGTATAGGATGGCAGTATGATGCCACAATCAACATGCCCAGCTGATTTCGAGTCATCTGTGAAAATTGGCGCAAACGAAGAATATTGATTACGATGAAGTAAAAAGAGCTGTTGGAACACTACAGGAGCTGTTAAGACTTATCGATACCAGCGAATGGGTTCAGAAATGAAAATTGCGGAATATCCCATGGTGGAAAAATAAAAGGGTTATGAACTTTGATTGTTACATCGTTAAAATAGATTCTTGTATTATTATTTTGGTTCTCTCGAAGAATGGAAGGATGCAAGCGTGACGGATATCTTAAAGTCTTCGTAGGCCAACTGGAAGCTTATTATGACAAATGGAATGATGAGGCACAGACTGTGTGAGGAAATAAAACAAAACTGATACTTTTTTACGCATTAAATCAAGAGGTAACAGGTGACATATGACGTACAAGCTCTTTATAGGAGAAGTACAGAAGGCTCAGAACATATAAACAGAACAGTGTGGTGGATGGTATCCAACACTGAAGGACACGCTGAGCCATACACCATAGAACCATAATCGATTCGTTAAATGATAAGTTCTTGATAAATATTGATTGGGTTGTTCGATCAACACCCCGTGATGTTTAGGAGAGCACCTTCAAAGTATTTAATGTTTTCTCACACTTCTTCCACAGGTGTAAGATATGCGGAATAAAAGTCAACTTCCAAGAACAGTATTTCATTCACAACAAGAATTGGTACATTTCCATTGTTAATGATTGGATCTAAGTGAATGCTTCTTTTTCGACAGAAGTGCACAAATTGGCTCTTCTCGGAGAGATACTGTGCCTGTTTTTATTGCACCATGCTACCTATTTATTCACGGCGTTTTATAGTTGTCGCTCGATAAGATTCATATTGCTTCCTTGACATGAGATCTGCAAATCATCAACTTAGAGACTCGTATGTACAGATGAAGAGAAATGAGTTAAAATCTGGCTAAGATGAATTATAAATAAAGTGACACTGAGGACACTTCCTTGGGGAGCCTCCTCAGCCTCAATAAAATTATTCGAATAAAAGCTCCCAACACAAGCTCTGAAGGTCCGATGAGGTAAAAAGTTCTGTGAAAATATAGGCAGGTTTCCCCTAAAAACAAATTTTAACAGTGTTGAAAGTATATCAAAGCGCCAAGTACGGTCATATGCTTTTTCTACATCGAAGAATATGGTTTCCAGCAATGCGAGGCTATCGAAGGTCGATAGACTTCTACGGTAACCACTTTGCAATGGAGAGATTCATCCTTGTTTCTCCAGTTCGTAAACAAAACGAGCATTGACCATTCGCTCAAAGACCTTGCAAAGATAACTTGTTATTGCAGTTGGATGGTAGTTCAGAGGGATAGAAGTTTCCTTCTGAGGTTTCAAGATTGGGATCACAATAGCCTCGTGCCATTGTGAAGGGTACGTTTGTTCAATCCATATTCTGTTAAATAATATTAACAGATTCGGAAGGGAAGTTGCATTCAAATAGTGGAGCCTATTTTAGGTAATCTCGTCAGCTCCGGGACTGGAATCATAGGCATTAGATAATGTTGTCTCTAATTCAGACATCTTAAACTCCCAATTGTATGGACTCACATTCAACTGCCAGAAAATCTGGCCTATACGAATCAACTGCGGAGTCTTGCACAAATGTTTGATAAAGAATGTTGGCTATGTTTAATCGGTCAGTATACTTCACATTTAAAACAGGAATGGAATTTCCTCCATTGGACTTTGCTGAATGTAGAGGATGTAATAGAGTATATAAATTGAATCCAGGTTTCCCTCTTACTACTACGACGTATGCGGCGAGCTAGTGCTTTGGCTTTTTTTTAAAGTAACGAGGTACTCTGTAGTAGAGTACCTTCGTAAAGTATTCCATAGCTTTTTCTGATGTTTGTGACTGTCGCGATGGTCCTCATTCTACTATGATCTACGAAATTTTTTTAGACGTGAGGGACTGTTGGGAATAGCTGAGTTTGCGGCACTGATTATAATATCAATGACTTTATGTACAGCTTCAGTAACATCTGTGATGTTGATCTTAGTGTCAATGATTTCTGCTAGTTGTGAAAATTTCGTCCAGTCCACCCGCTGGAATAGGAAACTCTGAGGACAACAGGTCGCACCACCGCTATCAGCCTGGGAGACAATATTAGGAAAAAGATCGCTATTATATAAATCGCTGCTAACAGTATAGTTTAGCAACAACAGAAGTTCGAAAGAGCATACGGCCAAATCAAGAGTATGGAAGCTGAGAGTGAGTTCGTGAAAGTATGTTTTATCTTCGTTGTTCAGTAAACAGAGACAGTTATTGGCAATAAACCTCTCAATGTGTCTCCCACGAGAGTTTTTACTATTCGAACCCCACAATTCATTGTGTCCGTTGAAATCACCAAGTATCAGTAAAGGTGAAGGAAGCTGGTCCACTAGATTATCAAAATCTTGTTGACGAATGAAATCATGTGGCGGTAAGTAAATGGAACAGCCTGTGACTAATGCTAGTATGTGAACTTGCACAGCCACAGCCTGTAGACAGGTATGCAACTTTACTTGTGATTTTGGATAGAGATTTGACGTGATGATGCAGACACCTCCAGAGCTGTAAGATTCACTGTCTGCATCTTTCCGAATGCAAGTATAACCTCTCAGTTTTATGGGAATGTTTGGCGTCAAGAAAGAACACCCATAACGTCTTGAACACCAATGAAAGCTGGATGAAATTTATTTATAATCGATTTGATGTTAGGAAGTTTGGATCAAATGCCGCGGCAATTCCAAATAGGAAAGTACCCATTAAGGAAGTTTTTTAACAAGAGAAGATCTGGGAACAATGGAAGGAGGTTGTGCAACATCGCAACTCATTTCAAAATCATCCTTCTCAGATGGATGGTGTGAGATGAATTCGGGATTTTTCGGTGCTCCACCGAAAATGGATGGCCAGTCTTTATAAGCAACACCTTTGTTTGCAAGTCCTAGAGCTACGGAACTGAGTAAAGTTGATTTTTTAAGTTTAGTAGACAAATCTTTAGCAACAATGTCACATTTAGACAGCCTTAGCTTCAGAGCTTTAGTTGATTTTTTTTTGGTGTTTGAAGATAGCTTTACTATCTTCAGGAGTACTGGTCAAACATGCCTCGGTTTCAGACTCATAAATCCTTTCCTGGGATTTTGGTTTCATGTCTGATTTTGTACAATTTGGGCAACTGCAGTTTTTACAAAAAGACTTTTGAACTGTAGATACATATCTCACACCGAGTTTCGGTGTTAAAGCCAAAATTTTCCTTCTGGCTTCAGGCTAAGATATGTGCTCTTTAAATTTGAGACTTGTAATTTGCTTTTCTAGTTGCCATCGTTCTCATGATTTAGAATATGAGGCATGGCAACCATTGCAATTTACGCACTTTTCTTGCACCATGCACTGCTGACTATCGTAAACTTTCTCGGCGCAGCGTGCACACGTTAGTGTTCCACGACAGTTAATTTTGGAATGTCCAAAATGCTGACACTGAAAGCATCTTAAAGGATTAAGTATTTATTGCCGAACTGGTAGTCTTATATAACCCGTATATATACATTCAGGTGATTTCGTGCAATGAGAAGTTAAAATATAAGGTTTCGTTGGTAAAACTTGCCAATCGCGACGAATGGTAATTTGGCGTACGTGCATTTCACCTTGGGGTTTCAATTCGTGTGCTATTTCCTCGATAAGAACATTGAAAAGTTCTCCGCATGTAATCACACCCTTTGTATAATTTAATGAATTATGGGCAGTGACTTTTACAGGAAACGTAGCCAAAGCTTTCATTCTAATGATTTGCTGGGCTTGCTTTTTTGTGCAAACTTCCATTAGCAAATCCTTTTGCTTAATCTAGCTAAACTGTCTGCACCAGAAATGGAGAGACTGAATTAAAAGTTTCCTTATTTTCTGATATACGTTTTATAATAAAAAAATGTATCAAATTGATGAAGATTTCTAATCCACTTATAATTATTTCGATTCCCATTGATGAGACTCTTTTTACAAGCCCCCATGCGACGGCACCGCCCACCATGGAGCCCAACAATGGAAGGCAATTATCGGCTCTGATCGTTTCCAGCCCCGGCATACACTTTAGTGCTAGCCGGAATAGTGCTTTAGTTCTAATTGGTACCTATACGCTGGGAGTTACCCCCCTGGGAACAGTGACCACCCTTAACGCCAAGCTCAAAGAGTAACCCCTTCGCTTGATCCCTAGCAGACTAGTCACTCAGGTGACTAGGTACCAGCCGATTGATACACCGAGGACCACAGTTCACCATCCATCTAATGGGTAGCCAGGCACGGTAAACACGTGGGAGAATTTTCTGTTCATGAGAAGCAGGAAGCAAACAGAGTGGCGACAGCTTCTCAAGGAGAGCTCCCGCGCCTACCCTCGAGGGATGGAAGAATCAAGAAAACAGCTGAAGGTGGAGAAGGGAATAAACTAAAAGGGAGATAAGATTCCTGGGTAACACGGTATTGGGACACCAATTCTCACCTAAAGAAGATGAGTCCCTGAGGGGATCCAGCCAGGAGAAAAGGGATGTGAGATAATGTAGTTAGGATAATATAATTAAGTGGTGAGTAAAAGGTCCAGTTGAACCCCATACCTAATTAAATGGCCCGTACCATATTTTATTCGAAATACATTATATATAGGGGTACTTTAATAAATTGACAATCCGAATATGAGATGAAAATCATTTAAATGAATGTGTAAATATTAGCTAAAGAAGTAATTTCTGTCACTTGCTTATAGAAACCAATGTTCAAACCTTCCAAACCATTATATCAATATAACAATTTTTACATTTTTATTTTAAAAAATTAAAAATGCATTTTTACTGACATCAATTTCATAAAGTTATCATTATTTTTAAAATTTAATTTAAAGCACAATTAGTAACAATGTTTTTAAAATGATGAAATTCAAATTATTTTATCAAAATATTCAACCGCACGCGTTTGCTAGTGTTGAAATTAAAATAAGAGAATTTCTTGAGGCTATAACTCAAAGAAAGAACTTTTTTTGCATTCTCGCTCTTGTTTTGTAATGTATACATTTTTAATTTAGGAAGCAGAATAATTTGCATTAGAATGATTCAATTGAATTTCTTTAAGTCTTATCAAATAAAAATTCGAAATTAAAAAAATCTAATTAATATTAATAATTCAACAGCCTAAAAAGGTAATAAGCAGAAAAATAGATTAGAATAATACATAAATCAATATTTGCATTAAAAGTATAACTAATGATAACTACACCAATTGACACTAAAACAGAGCTTTCATTAGGTAATTGGGAATCAAATATTGTTACATCGATGGATTTAAAACAGAATTTCAATCCACAAATTCTAACTGGGAAGTTTTTGGATTAAATGCTGTCGATTTTCCTAACTCGATTTAGCAGATCCACTTCCGTTTAAGGATAAATTCTCAATTCGGAATTCAATCATTCTATGTCTAGCTCACCGTTATAGAAAATCAAGATTCAATTATCAGTTCGATAGAATGAGGATCAGTAATATCTCGTAACTAGTATTCTAATGAGCTCTCACGAGCGAATAAATTGTTGAAAATAAAGGAAATCCTAATTTTAGATGATGGAGTACTTCATTCAGTGGAATATCTTTGCCATAATTCAGCAATCTTAAATGATTATAGTTTTAAGTTTTCTATTCAAGGATATTCATTACGGTGGGCATATAAAATATTTTGTTTTGATTTAAATAGTGATATTGAGTACATTTCGAAATGAAGGTTCCATTAGGCAATTAAAAGAACAGAAAAATTACTGATGCAAGATACTTCATTGTTAAAGGAGGAACATCCTTTGTTTCATATTTGGTCATTATTGATGAATGAGTTGAAAAAATTAAAATTAAAATGCACCATATCTTGTATGACTCTATTATTTCTTTATTGACTGCCAACTACGATACCTTTTATAGGATCAAATCATCAATGTTATTAGATGACACCATCTCTACTACAGTTAAGAAATAGCAAAGAAGGGTTAATCTAATTAGGTATATGGTCCTGATATCAGACGGGGTTAATGACAGAGAACGTGTTGAAGACAGTTCTCTCTAAAATCATCATTTGATCTCCCAATTTCAAATATTGGCGCAGAAAAAGGATGCAACCACTCATTTTACATTTTTATTTAAAAATATTTATACTAGAATTTAAATAAATAAGCCGCATAGAATGAAAGCTGGCAAATATTTTCTAAACTGATCTTAGATCACTAAACTGAGATAGAAATATTCTAGTATTTGCATCAGACACTTCTTGTTACTACAAAAACTCTCACCTCACAATTTTAAACAATACCGATGGCCGTAATCTGCTCTTTATAAGATCTCATATTGAAAAAGTGAAAGAATTTTAAATAATGCTATCACTGATGCCTAAAAGAAATTAATGTATGAAAAGATCAAAATAATAATAAAGATCTTTCCTGCAACTAAAAATGTGAACCGCATTTAAATTAAAACTTAAAAACCAATTCTCTCAAAGTTTCAAAAGGGAAAATATCTGTAAATGATTTTTGGTCAATGATCAACTTGAACGCACGCTTTAATAGGTATTAGAAGAGAATTTTAAAAAAGAGAGAAATGTCCCCCATTTTTTGTGAAAATGAAAAATGAAAGCGATAGTTTCTACACTATCTACTTGCGCCTTGTTCATATTTATATCTGTTATATTTGAGAATATTTTACAAAAACTAACTTATAAATAATGAAATCTTTCAATACATTTTGATTAGAGAAATGTGTATGGTTACCTAAATTAAAATGATAAATAATTTTATTATATATGCATTAAACTATCCTTTTGATTAAGGCTTATTATCACCTAAATTATGTTGTAAATTGGTTGAGTTTTTTTTAGTTTTAGTTATATTAGCGTCCAGTTTAAAGCAACACGAGGATTATATTGGGATGGACCTCATCATTTTGAATCAAGATCAGATGACGAGGATTACACCTGAACTGGCACTCCCCTCTTCACACCACACCACACCCGCGGGAGAACGTATGGCCTGACAGATTTAACGTGCAAGAGACCCCCTCACACGACGGATCTTCGGTGGAATCGAGTTTTGAACCTCCGGTTCCGAAGCCGAGACCTTACCACCAGGCCACCGTGGGTAAATTGGTTGAAAATCCAGTCAAATACTAAAATTAATAGAAAATATTCTCGTAATACTAAGTATAAAATATATATTAATTTTTTTCAAATTGTGAAAATAACTTGGTCAATACCTTGTTCAATGTATATTACCTCTCCGTCTAAATATTCACATTCTGACTTTTACAATAAACGAGTAAATTCGAGCATCCTCACCACAATCCCCAAATTTTCTCTACATCCAAATTTCCCAAATTTTCTCTATTGTTTAACACAACAGCAGAAGCTGTTAGTTACTTTTGAGAACAGATCATGTAGGCTAACAAAATTGGAGGTAGGTATACATAAGACCGGTGGCAGGTTCAATCAGGAAATATTTTCTAACACTTAATTATTTGATTGAGAGACAATTTTATCAAATAGTTGAAGGAGTTATAAGGAGTTGTAAACATCCACAAAGCATCGATCACCAAATAATTTCCCCTGTAAACATCATGCACTAACATATTGTTAATATAACATAAAATATATTTAATTTGTTAACAATTAATTAACTAAATATAATTACAATTTTTGTTCCTTTTTAAGTTACTGTATTTTGATATACCTTAAAAGATTTTGTCTTATTTTTCTAAAATAATGTTGGCTTATCAAATCAAATAAATGGATAAAAGCATGAAAAAAAATCACAGAAAAAAAAAGAGACTCAGACATTTCAGAATATATAATAGAGTATGGAAGAATTCATTTCTATTCCCTTCAATGTTTTACACATTTTTGCGCAAATGTATTGTTAATTAGTTTGCATTTCTCCTTCTCTGAATTATTTTAACTATTCTTTCATCAAACTCTTCCTTTCAAGTGTTTTTAACCTGTTTTAAATAGACTTATTAAAGTTGTCAGTTGTTTCAAATATAAACCAAAGAAAATCATTTTTTTATGCCAAATACTGAAAAGTTTTTTGATAAGAATATGCATAGCCTAATGATATTCATACCAGTTAAAGCTGTTTTATATATTCATAATAACTAAAAATGAAAAGGCTCATTCATTGGTATAATTATGATTATATTTTTGAGTCCGATTATTTTGTACAAGTAATACAGGATTACTGGAAAACAACACTTTGATATGAAAATAAATTAACCCCTAAAAGCTTATGTATTTTTTTATTATTATTATGAGCATAAATCGTTTAACATTCACGGGAAAAAGATGTGATTCAAAACTTATAATTAGTAGCTATATTAGTAGCTATATTAGTAGCTATATAATTAGTAGCTATTAGTAACTATTTTTATTTAATGAAAAATAAACATGTATATTTAATTGTTACATTTTGTACCTTAATAATTTTCCATTATTATGTTTATTCATAACGTCATTTGTATGATAAGCAAATCAGCAATTATTCTCTAAAAAATGTGGTGATATAATTGAAAACAATATATGTACTCATTAACAGACTCTGTCAGTAGCAGATGGTTTAGTATTCTCTTGATAGAATTAAGTACATCAAAGTCTGATAAGAGTAACTGTTCTATTTTATAATAATGAGTTTTTTGATATTTTCTGTGACTTTTAAAAAGCTCATTTTAGATGGTGGTATATTAATAAGCCAGTAACAGCCACTAAACATTGATGAACACTTTTGTCTAGCGGATAGCACATTGGCGTGACTCTATAATATAACCCACTACGTTAGTGACCTCAGACAATGAACACGCCCTTCGCTCGCCATAGCACTTGGCGCTATAAAAACACTCTCCTAGCTCGTCATAACGCTTGGGGTCACCGAATGCTGTTCCTCACTCGCCGTAACACTTGGCACTATAAAATGGTTCGTCTTTCCGCAACTTACTGGTGGAGGAGTATGGTGGTGGTATCTTAATAAGCAGTAACAGCTACTAAACATTATCACTTTTGTCTAGCTAATATGTTACGCGACAGCAAATTGTAAGGTCGAGAGTTCGGTCTTTGGCGGATTCCAATCTCTACATTGGCGCGACACCACAATATAACCCACCACAAATATATGGTTATTCTTCAAATCATTTTTAACTCAACGGCTCCTGGGCCAACACATTTATAGGATGACAGATATAATTCTAAAAATGTCTCTGACGCGGTGGCCTAATGGTAAGGTCTCGGCTTCGGAACCGGAGGGTTTCAGGTCCGAGACTCGATTCCACCGAAGAACCGTCGTGTGACGGGTCTCTTGCACGTTAAATCTGTCTGGTCAAAGGTCCTCCCACTGGTGTGGCGTGGTGTGGAGAGGAGGGTGCCAGTTCAGGGGTCTTCCTCGTCATCTGACCGTGGTTCAAAATTACGAGGTCCGTACCAAAATAGCTCTAGTGTTGCTTTAAAACGGGAAGTTAATATAACTAAACTAAACAAAAAAATCTCTGAAAATGTCTCTATATTTCTTTTGTTCGAAATAAGAAATTAAACATGGTAATTCGTTAAATATCTGAGATTAAATATTTGGCAATTATAATATTACTTTTTATATAGAGCAAAAAAAAAAGGTTATCTGAATTCTTTCAGCAATATCAAAATTGAATATAATAGCAGATGGTTTTCTTAACTGTTTTGTCTAAGTTATCAATATCAAAAATAAAATAAATAAATAAACTTTATGATAAATCTACAAGTGATTATGACATGCTGAAATTCTGCTTATAGTTTCGATACAACTGGTTTAGTTTAGTTTAGTTACATTAACGTCCCATTTAAAGCTACACGAGGGCTATTTTGGGACGGACCTCGTAATTTTGAACGACGGTCAGATGACGAGGACGACACCTGAAGTGGCACCCTCCTCTCAACACCACACCACACCAGTGGTAGGACGTTTGGCCTGACAGATTTAACAGACCCCCTCACATGACGGATCGGACGGAGTCTCGAACCTGAAACCCTCCAGTTCCGAAGCCGAGACCTTACCACCAAGCCACCGCAGCCCTCGATACAACTGGATAACACCTTCAAAAATTTAATTTATCCTATATAAAAAATGCTTCATCTTGACGCAAAGGAATGCTGGGCCTAATAAATAATTTTGCATTAGAAGCGTTATTGAAAAAATAAATGCTATAATAATTGTATAATTTTTAAGTAATAAATAGGGTAAATTTTAAAACTCTATTTATATATTGATAAAAGAATTTCTGCAAAATAAAAAAAAGATAAAGATAAATAACGTTTTACATTTTCCCCTAGATTTCGCTATAGGATTTTCATATAATTTTCTTTTCGATCACATATTTTCAGAGAATAATTTAGCTGTTAGTTATGTTTATACTTACAAGTAAAATGTATAAGTATATTTTTTCTTTCTTGATTAGAAATCCTTTTTCAAAAGTTAGATAAATTATTATTTGTAATTCACCCATTAATTCATTATTCGTTTATGCATGGATCATAACAAATTGAAAAAAATATCAATTTGAAACTTATTAACATCCAGAATGTTCTGGGAAATCGATAATGTTTGACTGATTTATTATAAAAGAATCGTAATTTTCCAAAAAATGCACTGAAAACCGAAAATTTGTTAGAAGAATAGAAAGACATTTTATAAAGTTTCAATGTTAAACTTTCAACTTTTTAAAATTCGTTTAAATCCTATAAATTCATTTTAATCTATGATTACTTACACACACCACATTCTTATGAATACATTATATTAATTTTTAGAAAAAACTTTTTAAAATATATATTTTGTATTTTTCCTTATTATTGTATAAATGGAATTTATATAATAATAAGAATAAAATTCCTTTTTTTTGGGCTCTTATTTCGAACTATCATTAAAAAATAATTTTTTATTGATAACTTTTTGCATAATTACTGATCTATTGTTTGTCCTTCTGAATTAAGATTTACTTTAATTATCTAAAAAAATGGAGAAAAAAATTCATGCTCATTTTTATTCTAATTTTTAACAAGAATCTTTATTATGCATTTTATGTAATGTCTTCAAAAGTTAAGACATCTGGGACTTTTAAATATCCATTAATTAGGATATAAAAATTGTTTTCTAATGATTTTCTTTCTTATTCAATATATATTTATTCCTATGAAATTAAACAGAGATTTTTTATTTATCAATAGAACTACTTTCATAGCATATATTTTACAAATAAGCATTTAAAAATAAATGTCATACTTTTATAATCATTTGTTGATTCAAACTCCACCCTTTATTGAACAATCTCATTATAACTTCCATATTTTTATTATTTATTAGTATTATTAAGATTATTACTATTTATTATTATTTTTATTCCCTATAGCTAGGCATAGTGTACTGGTTTGGTTGTACTAATTGGTTTTTGTAACGGCTTATATAAGCGAATTGGAAAAATTTAATTATTTATAACTTATAATCGTATGACAGAGCTCCGTTCTCAATTTCACTTGCAAAAAAACATCATAACTTTATGATTTTTTAATATACTTTAATATCATCACTTGGTATGAACCAAGAAAGAAAGATAATAAAGTAAAACGAAGCTTAATCCTTTATGAGCTAAATTGGGAAAATAAAAATGAGGAAAAAAATTATCTATATCTCTTAAATATTGAATATATTGTCCTTTTCTTATATTTTATTTTTCGAGTCGTTGAAATTCTTTTTCATAATTTTCAAATTTTTCAGTCTTTTTTTATTAATCAAAATTTAATTATTTAAGATTATTATTTTTTATTTAACCAGATTCCTAACTCTGCATGGGAAAAATTAGTTTCAGGATTAAATACATCTTACAAAAAAAGGGTCTAAATTAAATGCTTGCCTTTTTATTTATTTCTCATTAATATTGCCATCAAATGGCATTAGAAATCTTTTTTATATACCCGTCGCTCTCAGATAAGGTAATTTCAAATTTTAAAAGTAGTCAAGTATTAAGTTTTTTTTGAAGCTAACAACAATTCGAATAAGATGGATTGAAAAAAAACATGCATTGATTTATGATGTAATTTAATTCATATCAAATCAAATTTGTTTCATGTAGTTTTTATGTTCCGTTAAAAGTTATTATAATTCTTATCTGGAAGTGACTTCTTAAAAAAATAGAATTGGACTTTTACTTTAAAGAGCACCGCGAAGCAGTTCTATCAACTAAAGAATTAAGTGTGAAAAGTTTTAAGTTAAACTCAAAATTTCTTTCGGTAACATTCAAAGTTTAAGGAATGCTTTCATAGCAAGTTTGGATGGCTTTGCATACTTTACTTTTCACAGCTAGAGCCGTTTGGTCTGTTTCGTGTAGCTGAAGTAACATTAAAGGAAAGATCCCTGTCTTAAAATTTGCAAAAAGCTCTCTTCAAACTGAAACTAAACGGGAAAAATAGGGTACAAATTATACTTTATGAAAGTTCTAGCACAATTGAAAAAAGATTTAAAATATGAATAGTAACTATGGTGAGAAAATGCTAAGAAAAAGCAGAAATCATATTAAATATTAAAAGAAACAAATTGCTTGTAAACATTTTAAGAAATTAAGCTGTATGGCTTGAATCTCTCTTGTAAGTTCTAAATTAGGGAACTAAAAATAAAGCAAGAGATGAAGATTAAAGATAAGATGCTCTACTAAAATGGGAATAAGGATAACATGAAAGTGGCAAGGTGTAATTCGTAAAATTGCTCGATATATAAGATGTGTTTGTTGCTGAAACAATATGATAAAATATATTTAACTTCCAGCCACTGTATAAACATAACGAGCCTTAAAATAAGACTAGTTAAATATATACATTTATTTTATGAATTAATTAATTCCATGATATTTGCGACATTTTTTCTTCCTCTTTTTCAGAATTCATGTTTAAAGATACTTTGAAGATAAGTATTTGTACACAGTTAAGAAGATAGCTTTCATGTAGTTTTCTGTCTCGTATTCTTTGTCCAATTTTATCAACAAAATGTATAAATTTGATTTAATTAAAGACTATTTAAGACATTATATTGCATGCAATTCTGTATATATAAGACCCAGTTTAGTCTAGTAGATCTAAAATTAATAAAAGCTAAAATTAATTAATTTTGTTTACCATAAATTTTTGGAAAATGGGTTTCCTGTTTATATTTATATTATATGAGTGCTTCCATGCTGAATAAATATCAGATAGAGATATAATTATAGATATCATCAAGAAATTTTGCTATTGTAAACTTATTTGGCTAAATTTAATTTTCTATCTTCACAAGGAGAGAACTCCCTTTATTCTTAATTTAAGAAACTATAGGTTTAAGATGCCATTTTTTTTTAAATTGAAAGAAAGGAAGCTTAAAATATAGATGAGCACATCTTCGGAAAAAGTAAAATTAACAATATATATTTCTTGCTTAAATAGATTGCAAGCTTAATCTGTAATTAGAGAGAATCCGGAAAGTATGGAAATTGGGAAAACTGTTGGAATAAAACATTAAAATTCAAAAAATAATAATGGATCCAAATGATATATTTTTTCCAAAAATAGATAATGGGCTAAAATGAATAAATACAGTTAACAATAATTTTTTACTTTTAACGAATTATTTGACGGAAAAGGCAGTTCGACACAAAACTTATCATTATTATAGTATCTGAAGAAAAAAATCTATGAATGACGTAAAATCTCATGTTTTTCTTCTAAAATTTCCTCAACTAATTAGAGGAAGACAGTTTTTCCAAAAATTATGAATATACATTTTATTGCCTAGTGAGCAGAAAACATTTAAGAAGAAAACTTTTTTTTTAACTACAGAAAAAAATTGAAACACATACTACAAAACCTAAAAGTTAAAAGATGAGACCAAAGTTGTTTGATCCTTAGTAAAACATATATGGGTAAGGGCCTGTTAAAAGGGAATTTTTTATCAATTTATTATCAATTACTTGAAATTGTAATTATAGTATAAGGGATAGGATAATGATAATTGTAAAATTAAATTCCGGAAAATATAATTTTTTTTCATTCTATTATATTTTTGAGCGAATATATAAAAAGCTATTGAAGAGCATACTAATATATTTTTGAGATATTTTTAGGTGATCGATAAAATATTTTTTAACGAATTCCTTGCATTGGGAAAAAATCAAAGATGAGCTCAAAAATAAATTTAATGTCACAAATTTTTCTTAATTTTTTTCAAATTAAAATGTTCACACTTCCACAATTTGAAATTACTTTCTCAAGCTAATTATAGAAAACATTCTTATTTTTTGGAGAACACTTTTAATTACAACAAAGTCATATTAAGTATAAAGAAATATTAATAAAAACAGTTTTTAAAATATACTTTCATTAATTTATTTTAAAATAAAAGCAATTTTAAATGCTTAAATGCACTTTGCATTCTAATTTTTCTCTTAAGCTTATTACTCTAATATTTATGAAATGCTAAAATGTATTTGCCCTCGAAGGGGATAGAAAAAATATTTAATGAATCTGTTGGTATTTAGCTTCTAAAAATATCAAAAATATCCTCCAGAAAACATAAGTTTACAAAGTTTCAGAGGTGTAATTCCTTAAATAATGAATAACAAATATATTATAAAATTCCACTTTTAAAAGCACGAAACAAATAAGATTACAGAAAAATGCATAGAAATTTAATCATAGTCTAACAAGAATAAAATATGCTAGTTTTAGCAATTTACACAAATAAAATTATTTATTTGTTCTAGTTTAACTTTTTAATTAAAGGTTTTGATTATTTAAATAAATGTCATTTTTATGAGCAATTTTAGTTTTTATCAATTGTGAAGTTATAATCTCATTAAAATAATCAATTAAATGTCATATAAAAAGCTTAAATAGTAGAAATACGACAAAAAATAAAAAATATATGTCAAAAAACTAAATAATATACAGAATAAAATAAAATTTATTTTTATCAATATTCTCTCTCTTTTATAAGCCCATTTGCACGATGCGTTTTGTGCGAAATGCTTCTATTACTTTATTTATCAATAGAGAGTATTGGAAAGCATTTTCATAATGTAATGGATGCTCTTTATTATATTCTAGTTTTATCTGAATCACATAATTTAAACGTGAGAAATTTTAATTTAACACCTTAAAGCTCAGATTGACAAACTAAGTAAATATAGACGAGTTGAATCTATACTCTAGTTAGCATAGGTAGAATCTAAAATTGATTTCTCAGTGATGCCTAAGATGCATTCATCTATTTGAATTTCCACTCAGAAGACTCCTTTCAATTGCTGATGAATTCGTAACTCAAGAGATCTTTGAAATATTTGTAATATTTCCATTTCCTATAGATTCTTGTGATACATGCATTAAAAAGTGCATGCAGATATTTGGATTAAGATTCAGGCGCCTCAAATTCCTATTTAATTTAACTTTGGGAAATATAACCGGAATTTGCATCATTCCATTTTGAAGGAGTTAATCTGTCAAGATTCATTGAAATATATGAATACAAGAGATAAAAATATTTTCTCTTCATCTGAAAATGCACGGAGCTAGCTGTAAAGAAAGCAAAAAAGAATTATCAGGTCTGACTTTCAATCAAGGGAAATTCAAACATTGTTTTTTCAAAATTAATACAAATACAAACATTCCTCTCAATGCTATCTTATTCTCTTGATCTTACACAAATATTCTCATTTCTTCTTACTCATTTCTTCTTATTCATTTCCTTCATTCCGTTTCAGTCATTTTTTAAATGTCATAGATTTATTTTAAATTCTTTCCATGATTAATTTAGTATCAGTTCTTTGTGCATTTAGTTATGTTCTTTTAGAAGACCTTCTAGAATCAGTATCAACATTTTTTTTTCTCTAAAAACGGAAATAATTAATTTTGACTATAAAATATAATAATTATTTACTAGATAAACCAATAAAGTAACTTAAACATCTTATTTCTTAAAAATTGGTTATTTAGTGACTTTCATATCTGTGCAATTTTATAATTATTAAAACTAAATTACACATAACGTATAAATTTATATTTATAAATGTTAAATGTTTGCAAAAGCTAAGCATATTTAATATTAATACTTTTTCCTATCTTTATGTTGGGATCAAGTATAGTTTTAACAGGAAGAATAATTTCATAAAATATACTAGAATGCTTTCACAATATTGTGAAATATAAATGATATTCAAAAAATTACATTGAAAATCAAATTTAATTCTTAAGTTTAGCACGGAAAATTAAGGCATTTTTTATTAAAAAAGTATATGTTGCTTAAGAAACTACTTTAATGAATTACAGATATTTAAATGTCGAGCCTGAGAAAGAACTATACAGCCAAACTATGTGTTTCTCAAGACATTGTGTGTTTGTGTGTGTGTAGGTAATACGCATATATAATAAAACACAGCATTAACAAATGTAACATATTTTTAACTAGCTTAACCTTTTTTAATTACACTAAAGTCTGAAAAGATCCTGGAGGATAGAAAAATTATTAAGTTAAGTCCAGTTGCATTAAATTATATATTTTTATCACTCTATTTTCTAATTTAATAAATGAGATAAATATATATCATAATCAAAGATATTTTTTACTTGCATATAAAATTTAAGATAACCTTGGTGAATGCAAAGTGAACAAAGGTCGATGAACAATAAATTAATTTCTAAGCTCTTTTTAACAATACTGATGCCTTTAATCCCAAATGACTTCATATAATTCAAAGGAAGATAATTGTGTATTATCTGGAAGAGATTGCTTTGCTATCGATTTCGGGGATTGATGAAATTCTGTCCCGTTTTCCTTTAAGACTTTCCCTTTTTTTCTATTCAAAATCGAATGGAAGCAAATTCAAGTATCTTGAGAATTAGTTTTATTTAATTAAAAATGCATATGCGATTTTTTTCTGATTATTATTATCATTCAATTAATTATTTTCATTATTAAGAAACATTTAACAGTTTTATCCTGTCTGCATGGCAATCCAAGACATGTTTGAGCTTAAAACTTAAATTTTTCTGAATCTTACATAAAATAAATTTTAATAAATTATAGAAATATTATATTCTATCACAAATATTCACATAAAAGGAGGGAGAAAGAAACAAATTCATTCATATATTTATAGATACAGGGTTAGCAAAAAATCAATTGTCCATTTCAGATCGCTCTAAAATGTATTCTATTGATCAAAATTAGATAAAATTTGAACTAAAGATTATTGAGGTAACGCGCCTTGTATTTATTAATTAAAAAATTAGTACTCCTATTCAGCTTAGAGTGGGGGTGAAATACACATAAAACTATAAAATATGGTTGATAATTGTTCAATAAAGTAAAATTAAAATTGCTCATTGTGTTCTACATATTTAAAAATATGTTCTAATCAACGATCCACATTTTCTTTAGATGACTTTAGAGACTGCCAGAATATTAAGAATATGGCGCGGAATGTTGTCCATCATTTATAATAGAAACGAAGGCCTTTGAAAGTAGATATTGTCCTTTACAGAATCCCACAACCAAGAATCAAAAGGAGTAGTGGTCGATGATGTTATTGGGAAATGACGATTAATAACTCGTGCTTCTGTGAAATGCTGTATTAACAATTGCTTTAAATGACGATAAATAAGAGGCAATGCAACATCTTGCATTAAAATGATGTCTTGAAGACATCCACGCTGTAGAACAGTTGTTATTGCAAAATCCCTTAGCATATCAAAATATTGTTGTTTTGCGACTGTACTTTTTTTAAATTTCATTTGAAATTATCTCTTCAAAGTAATACGTTCCAATGATAAAGGTAGCTGTAAAAATTTGTCATACTGTAATTTTTTCTGGATGCAAGATTTTTTCCTGGATACATGAGGATTTTCCTTTGCCCGATTTCGACAGTAGTGGTTGTTAACTTGCCCATTGAAGCAAAACTGGACCTCATATCTCCACAGAATGTTCCATAGTTAAGTTGTGTCAACAGCCATTCGAGCAAGGAACCGAAAGCCAAAAATGTTTCTGACATCCTAAGTTTTCGTGATGCACAAACTTGATTTTATATGGATACAATTCAAAATCTGCCGTATGATGTTTTATACAGTTGAATGCGATATATCCTGAACAAAGTAAACCACTAAAAAACCCAGACTATAATTCGGCTACTAACTGCAGGCTAAAACGAGCGTGGTTGCAATATTTTCAACGCTGGAAGACGGGATTGCCACGTTCTCCAGTTTTTTTCAAATCTATGCATCATCTTGCAAAGGGCACAAAAATTTATTAGATCTTTCCGTATCTTCTTCATACGACGAAATTCCCTTAGAGCTGAAACGGATTTTTGTTGGTTCTGTCATGACAATCTCAACAGTAGCGGTTTTATTTACAACGAACGCATGATGAACGGAGGAAAAACTAATATGCGAATTTGCCTACTTTTTTATCCGCAGAAAAGTTTTAATAAACATACATATTATTTTAACATTTTCAATATATGAAAATAAATGTCATTTGTGTTACTACGCCATCTATTGACGAATTTTTGTATATTTTTAAATTTTATAAACCTAAAGCGAATCATCTGAATACTCTGTAGTTCAAATCTTATCTTATTTGGTCCAATAGAACGTATTTTAGACAACTCTGACGTGGATAACTTATTTCTTGTTAACTCTGTATATATAGTTGCATTATTAAAACAATGTCCTTAGAAAAATTAAAAATTTATGATTACTAATGCATTTTTAAAATTTTAGTGAAATTCCAAAAATATCTAAGAAAATGAACAGATAAAATAAAGAATGTGCTTTGACAATAATCTCAACATTTGTTTTTCTAAATATAAAGAATCAACCAATTTCTTGAGTAAAAGAATTAGTTATATATTTTTTATAACTAAATTTCCTGTATAATTCTCATTTTCAATTATGTTGAGACATTACACTGAAGAAAAATTTGCACGTAACATTTACTTTAATTGTTCGTTGTTTTCTAAGGAAAACTATTTAGAAACTGGATCAAATTGAAATGTAAATACATTAATATTTCTAAAAATTTGAAATCCGTGTATAATTTTGACACTACTGCATGTCATAATTCTGATTCCAAATTTTATGATAAGTACAACAATAGATTCAGCATTCATTTTCCTAGCATCTACATTGATAGGACTCATACACTCGCTCAAGAAAAGAACGGCGATCGCTCAAAGCGCCCAAATATATATGCAAAATTTCCATTCCTTTTCGTTGAGTTTGATTAATGGAGTATCTAATGAGAGTGCTTTGTTCTTTGGAGTGGTTCCTCCAGTTGAAATAAGGAGATTTTCTACAAACCTTTAGAATATATTCGATCATACTTTTTCTAAAACCAAACGATACAGAAAATATTTACCTTATAATAAATCTTCTTAACAGCGACAATCTAAACAGAGTTTTTTTCCCCATCCATCCATTAAGAAAGAGATCTGTCATTACATGATCTGTCATTTTTTGTAGGAGAATGCAGCGGACTTCTTTGACAGAGGAATTCAGTAGCTCCGCTATTTTATAAGTCCTACCCTTCAAGTACCTTAGAAATATATATATATATATATATATATTAGAAACTAAAACTAAAGTCTTAGTGGGGGATCTAAGAATTTTCGATAATCTGATTTCTGCACAAAAACAAATACAACTTTAGACATTTTTTGTTACTGAATGCCAGCTTTATAAAGACTGATGATTTCAAATTACAGTTACAAGGAAGCCATCAGTCATCCATTTACACAATTTTTCACTAGAAATTCACATGAAATTTTCACACCGGCAACGATTATTTGTTGTAAAACTTTTATTCTCTTCTTCGAATTTACTAAATTTAATTTTGCCATCAGTAAATAAAATGTTATTAGATATAGTGATATTGTAATTTTTGTCAAGCGAGTAATATACAAGATTATTCCTACTAGCAAACAAATATAGTGCAATTGTTTCTAAAAAGGCATGAATTTTTAACAAAGCTAATTTTAAAAAATGAATATGAAATCTTATGGATTTTTGATTGATATAATCTTTTATATTTGTCACTAACGTCTAGGATAAATGTTACATATGGTTTATAATGAATGATTCTCTTTTTTCAAAAATTTTACCAAACCGACATTATTAAATTTAGCATTTAGATAGAGCATTCAGTTTTTTCGAAACTTTGTTCTAAGCCTCAATTCCTGTAATCAAGATTCCTTCACATTAAAAATAACCAGAAACTAGATACAAGAGTGAAAAATACTCTGTGAAGTTCATTAGTTCTGATTATCACATAGCATATTGTCCTTAGTACCTTTCTGTTGCGAAGTTAGTTGTTCTTTAAGCTGTATGTTGGCAAAATTCTATCATGATCACGTAACCGAGTAACTCTTTTTCAAAGTTATCGTTATTATTTATGGATTCATTGATTTTATGTCTCTGAAAAGGCTTTTAATTTGAACAATGCAAAAAGAATAAAAAAATATTCTTTTTACATTACTTATAAACATACTGTAATTCTGTAATATCTAAACGAAGTAAAGATTCATTAAAATATTGTTTTAATTTTTATTATAACATATTTTTTACATTTAATATTATAACATTTATCATTTTTAATATAAATATTTCTAATATTTTTGTTAACTACATGGTTTCCAGATTGCATAGGGTTTACGAAATAAATCCAAGTGCTGTTTACAGAAAGAAAAAAATAAAAATAACCAAGTATGTCCATTATGTCATGGTGTCCATTTTGACTCCATGTCGTGAAAATTCATATCCCCTGTTGCGGGTTAAAATTTCATCCCATATGGTCGTTAATCCAACGAAACTTGACTTCATTAACAGTGAACAGGATCTGATAAATATTTATCTCATCATGATTTAACTCATCAATATTTATATCATCCATCAATGAGCTCGAATCAAGTCTTTTTAAACGTTCAGATGTTTAAATTCAATACCAAGTAATTTAACTTCCTTCACTTGGTATAGCTAAGATGCTCAAGTGTTGGTGCATTTATATATGCAACAGGTTTCTCTATTTGAAAACTTCTTAAAATATCCCCTCCAGACGAATCTTGTTAAGTAGAATTCTTCTAATTACTGTTTTGGCATCATCTGCATAGCTGCACCGAATATTATCATCAGCGCTTTGGGATATGACTGAGAAAGCGGCTGAGTTGCGCATTAGTTTTTAACAAGATTGCAGTCATTAAGCACTTTATTCTATCATCCAACTCATTTAAATAAATTCGTTTCTTCACATTTACTTAATATACAGGTACTGCAGTGATTCCATAAATTATGCCTTGAAGCTTTAAGAATACTTTTAGCTGAATGAGAAT
Organism: Argiope trifasciata; assembly: GCA_026543055.1. Taxonomy (NCBI): domain Eukaryota; kingdom Metazoa; phylum Arthropoda; class Arachnida; order Araneae; family Araneidae; genus Argiope; species Argiope trifasciata. The sequence continues at coordinate 114,160 of JAPMOQ010056821.1, read as the reverse complement.
TATTTCAGCAGGAAACAGTCTTTTAGATTCCCTTATTTTAGAATAATTAAATTGATATTCAGCAAAAAAATCTTATGAATATTGCTTTTTAATAAAACTTTCATTGACTTGTAGCATTTCGTCAGTTCCTATTCCCAGAAATGAATGTGTGATGTTTTTGCTAAATACATAGATGAGATCTATTTTATTAAAATATAATATGATTAATTGTCAAAATATTATCCAGCATCTATGTCGAACAGATTTCAAGTTTATGAAATACGTTTATTGAGTTAAATAAAGTTATTTCATCGATTGCGGGGGAGTAAAGTTAAATAATAATTCATTGTAATATTTTTTTTATCTCTTAAAAACAGGCGATATGTTCTGAAGATAATAGGATCAGGACTTCTAATAAGATTTGGTGACGCCATCAAGTTTCAATGATTATGAAAACAACATGTATCATTGAAGAAGAATTTAAAAAGATCTTATGCTAGGCGTCAAGCAGGATTAGTTCTACAGATAAAGGTAAAAAAAAGTGTTATTGCCTTCCAGAGCAATCAGCGTTATTTGAATTAAAGATATGTAAAAAAATCTTGGATCTCAGAATTTCTCATATTTTCTATTAATTTGAGCTTAACTTTCTCGAAATGTTTATGGATATATATATAGAATTTGCTGCTTTCTGAAACCTGACTATAAAACAAATAAAGCTATTAGTTACCTCAATACTTTCCTGCTGTTATTCAATAAAAATAATTAAGGACTTTTATTTCACTTTTTATTAAGTTCTATAACGCTAACCTTATTTTTAAAGTTTTAATACAGCATGTTAACAAAAAATAGATGACTAGAATGAATTGCATTCAGGAAAAAATAAACGTTTATATTTATTTCGCAAGTTTACTAACTGCATTTTTGAGTAACTAGCAATTAGAAACGATTACCCTCAAATTTTTTCTTCCAGCTAGAAACATAAAATCTAAAAGCATATTTAACATAATGCTTACTGACAGCAAAACGTCTAATCTTGAATCCAGGAAGAAATATATCAAATGTAAAAATTTTATTTTGCTAATGATATTAGATATTTAATTGTGATCAAGTTAAGTGTTCTTCTTCACTTTAAAGATAATAGGATCACAAATATTTTCACAGACATTGCTTCTGAAAATTATTGGTTGACAGAAACTTCTGTCCGGTATTCAGCAAACTTCAAAAGGAATAAATATAAACTTATTGTGAACTATTATTTTGTACACCTGAGACATGTTTTAAAACAAGGTAAGAATATAAAGAAAAACCAGATTTTTGAGATTGAGACTTAGTTTGGTTTGTGAAATGGTAGCTGTTTATTAATGTCAGAATTATCAAATCGGTAAAGTAGATAATTGCTTTAAAACCCAGCAATTTCGTGAGTCAAAATATTTTCTAAATGTTTTCACAGTGACATAACATTATATTTTTTTCGTTTGATTTAGTCTTCAATTTGTATATATGTATATGAAGTTTAAATTCTAAATATGCCTTTCTTTACTCTTGAATTTTTTAGTACATTACTTAGTTTTATTTTTGCACATTTATGTTGTCATTTGTTGCAGATAATCTGATTCACAGGTCTGTGATTTTCATACGTTTCCTTATCATCACAAATTAAATAAAGAAAAAAATATGATTACATTAAATTCCAAAAGCCAAATAATATTCTTTATTACATAGCAATAAAAAAAACTCCACTTTTTTATCATTTTTTAAATACTTTTATTTCTTTATATTTAAATTTTTATTTTCTTTAAAAACCAACCCACTTGAAATTAATTTAAAACTAAATATTTCATTCCATTAGTAACATTTTTATATTACTCTCACTTGTTGCAATGTCTTCAACAAAAAGCGCATTCACTAATTTAAATTAAATATCAAAGGTATATTTTTAATTTAATGCTTTACAGATTTGTCATCATAATTTTTAGGTTGAGATACGAGTGCATATATTATGCACGAGTGCCTTATATAGAAGTAATAAGTGGAATACTTAATTATAATTTAGAAAAAAATTGTGGAATTTGAAACAAAGCAATATACATATCTGAGATGAAATGATGAAAACAACAGACATTTTAAACATCAATTTAAATCGATGCATTTTAAAACTACCACTAACACATCCAAGTAATAATTGTCATTTTATAGAAAAACAACGTTAGGAAACGACTTATTTTTGATGTGTTTATCTGTAACAGAAATTATAGTGTAAGGTTTTAAACTTTCTTTCCATATTTTTTCTGAAGTGAATAATAATCGAGGTTTAATTAACAATTAGTTCTAGTATTTAGAATATTGACTTTCATATGCTGGGAGGTTGAAAGCTCAAATTATTATTTCTCTTCAAGCGCTTATACAGAGTTATAATCATTAAAGTTTGATTTGTAATTTGAAATTAATTACGCTTTATATAACTTAACACAGCTATTATACATAAGTTAATGTAACTGTAATACATAATATATCCCAAATTTTGTTTTCCGAATCGCACAGCAAGTGACAATATTTTGGGTAAATTAGAAATATGATTATTTTAACAATCACCTGTCTATATTAGTTCGAGTTGTATCATTCAACATATTCGGGCTGGATCTCTATCATCTTCTTAAACGAGTAACTTCCACAACGCTTGAGTGAATACATAAGTAACATAGATTTATTTTTGATCACGCGGCCACCAGGATCCCAGGATTTCCCCCTATGTTATTTCTTATTATATAGTTTTATAGAAGATCTTGCTTTAAAGCCATTATTGAAAGAAGAAACAAATGGATATAAAGATAGTATAAATATTGCCTTCAGCAGTATTATCAGTGGAAAACTAAATTACTTGATAAATGAAAAACCCATTACCAAGCCATGCAGAAGAAGTGGATAAAAAGAGTTATCTATAACTTTCTCTCCAGACAAAAACTCCATAGAATAATTAAATTGATCAGTGAAAATAGAGATATTTTTGACAACATCCTGTCATACTCACAAATATTAAAGACAAAAAAAAAACGCCACAGTTTCTTCACATACATTTGCATTCACAAATATCAACTAAACAGAGTTACTTTTTATTAACATTAACTAAATTATTTTCCATTTGATTTTTAATTGCATTCTCAACTACTATGTCAAGATAACATGTGAACACCAAATTCATGTGTTTTTATACGTTGTATACAGTCGTTGTTGTTTCTAATGGCACTTACCATCGGCAAGTTGTCTGATGAAATCAGTAATTTTGAGCCAATGATACGTCTCTTGTTTTTGGTAGCTTCAACTAGAGTCAAGACTACTTATTAGCTTTTCATGCATTGCATTCACTTGAACAGTCTTTTTTTAAAGGGGGGGGGGCATTTACACCCCTCACCGACAGAATAGATGAAGAACAACCATGCCCGTACCGGGGCTCGAAACCTGAAGCCCAGATCAAGGGGGAAAACACTATACCACTATGTTAGAAAGTATACATATTTTATCTTTCTGCATATTATTATTCCAAAAAGTGTTTTCTTTAATTTTTCTTTGAAAAAATACTTGTAAACGGTTCCATTTTCTTATAATTTCTTATGTGTTTGTTGTATACTTCTGTACATAGTTAATTTTGAATTTTCTACCATAAGTATTTTGGTATTAAATGATATTCACGTAACATGCCCATCAAATTTTTTTAGGGTCAGAATGGTTAGGGATGCAGGAGTAAGAGATGCCGTTCTTCTTTATAACTAAAAAAAACATTTTTCGTAATTTTAACGCATCACTTATTATATTTTGTATAATAATTTTGAAAATATAAATGCTTAATATCCAGTTATTCATTTAATTTAAAACTATATTATTTTAGTTCTTAAAACATAAGAAATTTATTTAATTCATTGAATTTATTTTCTTGGTCATTTTGTTTAAGCATTTGGATCTTTATGCAAACAAATGAAGAACGTTTCTTTCTAAAAAGATTTTTCTCACCATTAAAACACACAAAAAGGCTTTGCTTTTAGATTTTAAGCGCAAAATATATCTCCCACCGAGTGATATTACTTTATTTCCATCCGCTATGTACAAACACAAAACGGTGACTGGATTCAGCCGTTCTTTTGAAAGCCCAGTTTTTGTCTCATAACAAAGACTTCCCTATAGAATGTATTCTTTCCGCTAATGCACAGAAAACACGATTTTCATTTTGAAAAGTGAATGCAGGAGCAGTTTACATTTCACCTATGCGTGCTCAAGCACCGACAAGAGAATTTGAAATGAAGATTAAAAGACATCGACATTGTGTCAGAAGAGCGATAATACTTTCTATGGAAATGCCGTTTCTTAGATAAACATTCTCTCAGGTTACGAATTCAAAGAGGCTTTGATAAACGCCATATAAAGACTGCTTTTGTTATCCTTGGTCCAAGAACACATTTTGACAGCAATTTAATTGGAACCGATCGAAGTTTCTATGAATGTTGAGACTGATTAAAAAGATATATTATTGGCGCTCATCGTTCTGAGGTACAAAATGGAACAGTTGATTTTACAAAATGTTGAATGGCATCTTTCATTGTCCCATGGCCTTTTAATGAATAGTTGTTTCTGCTTATATATTTTGTAGTTCTTAAATGTTACTTTTTATTGTGTATATGAAATAATATCAAAGGATAAACATAAAAATGAAATTATTTGATGATTGTACATGTTTTCGGTCTTGACTAAGAGTTAGATTTCCTACTGAATGCCTGGAGACAGTATAAATTATAACTTTATATATATTAAAAAAAGCATTGTTTTATATTTCAAAAGCATTATTATTTTCTTCTGTTTAAAACTCTTCTCTTTGTTACGCTATACGCGATTCTTAAATTGTATCGCTTACATAAAAATATGGGAAGCTAGTTCAATGTTATCGTTTGTTGTACAATTTTACTACATTATAAACACCTCATATATGTTCAAAATACATTAATTGAAGATGGTTTCTTTTTGCACACAAAAGTGTTCTTTTTCCGAGATTGGCTTTCACTGTATTTCTTGTTTTTCTTGTTTATTTTATGTCATTATTCTTGTTTAGATTAATTTTTATATATTGTTGAAGTTTTCTTTTCCTTCATTGTGTTTTATATCATAGAGGAAACCATATTGAACCTATGTGCCGTTAGATTATTGAAAATTTACGAGTATATCGAATTCTCTTTCTCATTAAAAATGATTAAGCTCTCCTGTATCAGCTGTAAATAGTGCAAGTTTTTATTTTTATCCTCAATATTTCAAGTTCTCCCAAGGAAAAAAGGGTGAAAAATTAATAGAATAGCAGTATTGTTGTAAGCCGTGTAATTTATTCGCAGATATAAAATCTATCCATATTCATTCTTTTCATTTTCAAATAGTTTAAAAATGTTTCTTTCTAATTCACTGCTTGTAAAATTACTGAGAACGAACTACTTTAGATTTTTCAAAATGCTCTCCCATTCATTTTAAAATGATCAGGAATGATCTAAGTCTTAAAACGGAAGGTGATGAATGATATCCATATATTTCAATGTTGAATAAAAATGTATATAAAAGTATAAGAAAAAGACATTCATAAATGTTATTATGTCAGTGAAGAATGTTTGATAAATTATTTCACAATGTTAACACTTTGCATAGATTATTGAATAAAAAAAATAAATGGATTTTGGCAAACTAAGTATAGCAGATCTCTAAAAATATTAATAAATAATTAAAACTTTTGAGGAAAGAAATAAAAATAAGAGTTTTAATTAAATTGAAAAACAGAAAGACACTTTTTTGCTTTAATATAAATGGAAATGATCGTTAAATGGCATTCATCTGACTAGCTTTTCAAATATTTGATATTATAGATGTATTTTGCAATTATCGTAAAAGCCTAATTCATGTAATTTTTTTGCATAATTCATCTAATCTTTCTACCGAATATTCGAATTTCACATTTATCCAATGTTTCGTTAAAAACTATGCTAGTATTTGATGAATGATAGCCTATTTACAGATCGAATTAAGCGAATCTGAATGCTACAAACAATTCTAACATTCATTTGGAAAACTTTGACTTATTCATAAATGGCAGTTTTAATTTAAATAAAATTTTTATTCTAAAGGCATCAATGGCTTAAATATTAATAAAATATAATCCATGGGTTTTATGAAATCGTTAAAATCATAAGTCATTCAGTTTTAAATTCTAAGACTGAAATAAAAATGTATGCATATCAATCCTCGCTTATGTTTCGAGCATAAAAATAATTACTAAGAAATTGGAACTGTAGCATATCTATACTGCATCCTTAACAAGTAAAAAGGAAACAAAGCATACTGGGTTCTCGGTAAAATCCTTTTTCGTAATTCAGGATGGCATCTCATATCCAGGGGAAAACATCTACCTGTAATAAAGTGACTATGCTGAATTTAATTAAACAAATTACAGACCCTCCCCATGCATTTCGACAAGAAAGTTATAAAATATAACTTAATCAATAAAGGAAACTAACCAAAAAGTAAAATTAAAAAACCCATACCATATAAAGCTCAAAAAATGTTTTATGGAATAACGAGTAAAACTGGCGTACATTAAACTGACGAAACTTCTGTGACTTAAAAGAGCTATCCAAAAATTGAAAGTTTAATAGGTTTGTATTATCATCCAATTTAATCATTTATATTATCATTAAATTCAGCTACTCAATCTGGATTAAGTAACTGCGAAGTAAAATTTAAGCAACAGAGAAAAAAATATTTATTTATACTTCTTTATTTTTTTGAATTACATTTTTCTGTTATTTCTTTTTTCATTGCAAGTGGAGCTGTAACTTCTTTTAATAAATTCTGCAAAGTCATTTTACTGAACTTACACATTAATTTCCTGTTTATTTGATTCTTAAGCTTGAAAGAACTTCCCCTATCTCCTCGTATATTTGGAACTATACATTTGCATGAAAACAAAAATTTGTATCTTTATGAGGATTAAAAATCTAAAGACTGATAAAAATATAATCATTCTTTATACACCAATAAACTGAAATGATGAAACTCAGAATTCCATTCAAATGATATTCCAGCTATATTTTTATATAACGAATTTTTAAGAACTTGATCAAGTATAGACATACAAGTGATTGGAATATGAATAAAATTAGTAATAAATACATGTTCATGCATATGCAAGATATATCCTGTTCTGATTGAATTTCATATTCTGAGCACATAGAAGTATTTTACAAATATCTTTCAAAATATTATGGGATTTTTAAATATAAAAATGTGAATATACTTTGGAAGAATTTGATTTAAAAATTTCATTTTAAAAATAATGCAAATTTAATATAAAATACGCCTGACTTTTCTCAATGAGTAAATAAAAGCCATTAAAATAAATCATTCTTTAAATTACAAAAGCAATATTCTTGATTTTTGCATTCTTTCATAAAGAATCAATATAATTAAAAGTAAGAAATCGTTTGTTATAAGCAATTAAAAGTTTAACACCAAAACAACAGAAATTTTTCAACACATCAGAAAAGGTTTCCATATTTTGACGTTTCACAAATTGGTTCTCTATGTTCGTAAAATGTCACCAAGCATCTTTTTATTCTTTTAACTTTTCAGAAACTTCGACAAGTTCCAATTAAATTGTCGGAGATCGTTTTCTTTAACAACAGCCATCGGAGGTTTCCGGAATCCTTTCTGTCACCTTAAAGGGGATAGAACATTTATCCAAAGAATCGGCGTTTTCTCCCAACACATTATCTGTTTCTAACAATGCTGCTGTCTTTTATTCTTCTTCCTTTACTTCTTTTCTGCGGATTTGAGCTCAGACAGACAAATGTTCTTTGAAAGTGGGCTGCCAGAAATTAACTTTTCAAAACGAAAATCACAAATATCGCTGTTATGAACATTATGACCTGACAAGATGTCTTTCGTGTTAGATAGCAAGCTTTAGATGATACAAAGGATTTCCTTGATAATTTAATTGTTGATTAGTGAAAAGAGCATATTTTACTTTAGTTAATCAGTGTAAAAGTATAAATAAGCATAATGCATGTAACATTAAATAATACGGGGCAAATAAATTACTAATCAATATTTCAATATTTGTGTTAGATTTTTTTACATTACAATACAGGTATTCTTGTCAGTTTTATTCACTACAAAGCCCAAAGAGAGAAGAAAAGTAGAAAAAAAAATGAGCTCACTATCTTAAATAAATAACAATATTTGAAAAATTCCAAAATTATGCATGAATTAGTAGTTGATCGCTGTATTTTTTTTCTTTCATATTCGAAGCTAATATAAAATATTATCGAAACTATTTCAATCAATTTCTATTGAATCAGATTTAAGTTTTTAGTTTCTTAATGTAATGACAAATTTTCTTGTTTTTTTGCTTTAAAGCAAAAGCTATTCATTTTAATAATTTATATGCAATAAAGTTTTCTGCGGAAAAAGGTGTTTTCGAGAAACCAATTTAATAAAATATTGCAGATGTTCTTTTATTAATTCTTTAACAAAAAGGGAAAGGAAAATAAAGTTAGTAGATTATGCGAAATACAAAAATTGGAAACAGAAACTATAAAAATAGATTCAACACCCAAAAATAGTAAGGAAAAATTATAAAATGCAATATGGAAAATCGTAATGAACCAAAACAGAACGTTGCTAATCTAAATTTATTTTCAAACATTGAAATTATACAGCAGAGGGAAAAAAAATAGCATGAAAATTCATGCATACAAAAAAAACCCATTTTGAAAATTTTGCCTGATTTCCTTCAAAATCATAGAGGTTTCTGGATATCGATTACAATAGTATCAAGAATATATTCATGCATTAATGCCTCTTTGTTATATTTCATGCATTTTCAATTTTTTCATTCAACATATATATGCAATTTACTTGCATATTCGAATGCAATAGATGAATTATTCTGTATAAAAATAAACATTTCGATAAAGTGAACAAAAGCGAAGTATTTACATTTGAGAAAGAAACTATAATTTATGATACATCTATTCAAATCTGTACTAGAAATAAAGATAGATGTATGTGTATCTGTTGGTACTAGACAAATGAGATGATTTCAGTTAGATCTATCAAATTTGGAACGTTCATTCATTACAAAGCGGGAATGTAAACAGGGAAAATGTCTTTTTTTCAATTTTAATTCAATAAACATTAAATTGTACACTGGGGATTTTTTGTGTTTTTTTCCAAAATTTAATTGCATAAATTGTATAAAATATAATTGTATCGTATTAAAATATTAAAAAAATGCATGTTTAATGATATCGATTTGATAATCATGGACATATTAGTAATATGTTGGCAATCTTTCACATATATTTTGTTGCTTAATTTCAGACAATAGATCGCATTGTTATATGAGATTAAGATTTTTTATAACTCCTTCAGTTATTTAAACAAGTAATTCTCTTCCTTTAGACAAAAATAAAATAAGTTTTCTTTTTAATATCGATGCAGCTTAAAAAACAAACAAAAAAGTGAAGTAACAGTGTCACGAAATTCGGTTAGAAAAATCAAATATAGAAAAAATAGATGATTTTAATAGCGCGATGTTATAGGGCAATCCCTATTGGGAGTTTCATGTATATTATAAATAGAGATAAATTCATACTTGAGGCTACCGAAAATATTTTTTATCACCATAAATAGCCTAAACTTCGAATGATCGCTTGTGTCACAATTAATGAAGATGAAGGCATGCTTCTGCTGGAGCATTACAGGTCAGACCATTTGTCACTTACAGCTAAAAATATGATACACATAAACTTTGGGGTTCAAAAATACTTGAAAAATTGTGTTCTTTAGAGAGATTTTTTGAAATTCTAATTAGAAATTTAATCAATTGAAAATTAAGCTGAATTTCAACATTTGCCTGTGATTACTTCTGAAATCATTATAGAAAAAAAGAAAGCACCATACTATATATTTAAAAAATCTCCCTCTCTTTGTATATATATGTATAAATATTGTTTTCCTAAAGTTCAAACCGTTTACATGGCTTCATCAACTATCATTTCAAGTGATCTTTTACCATTTCTGAAAGTCTAAAATAAAAGATCTGTTTCTGTTCTGTTTAAATACTTTTTGCTTAAAATTCGTATAGCTTATGATATGTATAAAAAATGAAGTTGGAATTTAATGAAATTTAGACTAAAGTAGAACTTCATACTTGCATTTTTAACAGCACAGTGATGTCATGAATCTGATTTTCATTTGAAAAGTTCATGCGCCGAATACATAAAACAAGTATAAAAGACAATTACAATAACATGACTTTAATATTTGATAATATAATAATTTTTCTTAAAGAATTAGCTAGTCGCCAAAGAATAAATGTTGTATATATAT
>JAPMOQ010056821.1:74059-98743 GCA_026543055.1 Argiope trifasciata | reverse complement strand
ATGTGGGCTTATTTATATAATACAAAATATTATACAGGTTTGGGAATTTTATCTTCTAAGACAATAAAAATTGTCCTTCAAAATATGATTGATTTTTTTAATAGAAGCTATTCTTTTCTAACCGGCAGACATCTGAAATAAAAAAAATAATGCAATAAAAGTGTAGCACAAAACTCTGAAAAGATTTGAGGAACGTTTTCCACCCTTTCAAAGTATCCAAGAAAGACAAAATGAAAAAAGCCAAGTACACTCGACGGCTTACCAGTTGAGCAGTGTAACAGCAATCGGATAACTGAAGCGAAAAAATCAACTGTTCTGGAGTTAAAAAAATGTTTTTAGCAGAGAGGAAGAAAAAAGAAAAAAAAAAAAAAAGAAAAAAAAAAGAAAAAAAAAAAAGAAAAGAAAATCAATTGGTTAATCTGTCTGTTCTGTTTTATTTCCAGTAGATTTGAGATAAAGGTTTCAGAAACATGACACTTAGATATCGATTTGGTATAAATCTTAGTATCTAGTGTTTTCGAATCGAAGTGTCTTGTTAGTTATTTAAACGATTTTTCTGAAGAACTGATATAAAATTTACTCTAATGTAGTATAACGGAGTTTTAGGCTTAGTTTAGGTACGTTAATGTCCCATTTTAAAGCAATTCCCTTGCTATCTTGGGACGTAACTCGTAATTTTAAATGTGTTCAGATGGCGTAGATGTCACTTGAGCTGGCATCCACTCCCGAGGCTCACATAGCTCATCAGCGAGAAGACGTTAAGCTGCGATAGATTCGGTGTGCATTCGGACCCAATTATACTATTGTTCTTTGGTGGAATCGGGTCCTGTACCTGAAACCTTCCAGTTCCAAAGGTGAAAATGGTATGGTATCACTAAACCATAGCAGACGCATGGAGTTTTCAGAATTGATAGAAAAATATTTTTGAAAAAGCTTTTACTTCTCGAATTTCATTGCTTCATTTATTACATACATTACTACATTTTTTAAAAGAAAAGTAATTTTTTTAATTAAAAGAAATAATATCTGAAAGAAAAGTAATATTATATATATCTTACTAACTTTAAAAACAGTTTGTATGTTCGAAATTTATAAACTAATAATTGTATTTCGTCACTTAAAAAAATTCATCTTACATGGCAAAATTTCTTTCCGTTCTACCAAATTATTATCAATCGTTTGATCAAAGAAATTTGGTTATTTAGTTAAAGTCTTTATCTAGAATTGAATGCTAATGATTTTGATTCTTTCCAACTGTTTACCTTCGATTTCTTTCCTTCTGAAACATATTAAATTTTGCATTACATTTTCTTGTTCATTGCAGTATTATTCAACGTTACGGGAATGGAAGTACAATACTTAGTGATAAGATTTATACAATACTTAGTGATAAGATTTATACAATACTTAGTGATTTGCTAGCGCTGGCAAACTTATCCCAAGGAGCAATGAATAAGCTTTTCCTTTTAATCCTTGTTTATTGAAGCGTGAATGCAGATATCTTTTAACAAGCAAGGGAATGGTTAAATATAAGACTCTTTCAGCCAATTGAAGAAGATGAATTTTCTGGTTCCTTATTTCGTAAGTTTCTAAAATGCGAACTTTGCATTCCGAGAATTAATATTCTATCTGAAATTAGCTGGAATACATGTATTTTCTTGGATTAAAGTGGCTCAACTGTAAAGTAGCCTTCATTTTAACTGTAATTTAACTTCATTTTTTTAAAAGACAGAGTGTACTAGACACATTTGATCATTAAAAATCATCTTATCTGATTCATAAGTTAGGATTTTAAATTACCAGGTGAACTATTTTAATGATTTTTTTGTTCTAAAAAATTCAATTTCGAAATACGATAGATGCAGCCTAATTTTTGTATGAACTGGCTACACACTGAACAAAAATTCATTAATAATTCAGAATTCTTCTAAAAAAATGGAAATAAAGTTCTTTTTTTGAAAGTTAAAATGTTGCATATATTAAAAAAAATTCTGAGTTACATAATTAAACTCCACAAGCGATCCAAAACCCAAATATATGGCACATTTCAGCATATATTTTTAAATCCTTTTAATACTCTCAGATGAAAATGAAAATTAATGAAACAAAAGTATTCTTAAGCAAAATGAATTTAAAATATATGTTTATGATTTTCACAAAGAAAAGGTTACCATATTAATAATTTATTCTATCTTTTATTCAAAGCATATTTTTAGCTGCGGATTTTTGACATAGCTTTCTTGACTCTTACGAGTATTTTTTGTTTTCTACTATACACAAATTTTTAATATTTCTTCAGTTATTTAACATAAATATGTATTTAATTGATACCTGAATATAATTTTATTGATTAATATTTATCAAAAATAATATTTATATGTTTTAACATGCATTTAATGTCAGAAATTGCAGCATTGTAGAAAAACAAAAAACTTGAAAGATTCAGATATATCTAAGTAAAGGGACACAGAGGACAATGGAATTGATACTAAAATATTCCAGGATAATATTTTTTTATATCTTAATAAAACACAGTAGCAATAATTTTTGAATAATATAAATAAAAAGCAAAATATGCTTATTTATAACTTCAAAGCTTATATTTATTTACAATACAATTTTGCTTATTGCTTCCTTTTTACCTGTCATTTTTATCACAAAAATCTGTAAGTTGATTTCTAATTATTGTAGAAACAAAATAAATACTGATTCTGAAAAGTAAAAATACTTTCCAAAAACTATTTTTTGTTTTAAAGTATTCAGATACTTCCACATTTTAAAGGCTAATACTCAGTTCTAAGAAATGTGAATAAAATAATTTTATTTTTAAATATAATTTTTTGAAAACTGGTTTCCAAATTATACTGATATAAAAATCCCGCAATTATGTAGCATTAAGTAAAAATATAACATTCATATTTTTTCTCACTTTTTTGAAATAAATATTCAAATCTTGAAACGGTACTTTTACTAATGCAAAAATAATGTTTCGAATTTGGATTCGAAAACTGTGCACGCCATAATAGCAAAATGACTGGATAATATTGTGTATTGACTCAAAAAATAATAAAAATGAATAATTTTCTTAATTATATTTCTTAAATAAATATGCGACATGAAGAAAATGTAACATTTTCAAATATTAAACTATAATTTTAATAATATTAATATCATAGTTAATAATTTTAATTCCGAATAATTTTAATTCCTACTTTAAAAACTGAATAATTTTCATTATTTAGCCAAATTTTCAGTATTGCCTACATTTATGAGAATTTTTTTTTGTCTCACTATTAAAATTTTCTTATGAAGGTAGGATAATTTATTTAAACTATTCTTTGTTTCTCTTACATAAAATTTTAATCATAACGAATTTTCGATAGGTAAAAAGGAATATTAATTAAATGATACTTTATAGTTGAAAAGCGCATTCATATTTTTTTTCCATTTCAATTTCTCTAAATTTAATTTTGTAAAAAGGAATGAAATATAGAAATTAATTTAATAAAAGTCGGCAGATGAAATGAAATTCTATCTTGCAAGAACTCTTTTGATTAAACGTGGATGGGAAAATGTAATGAATTCCCATCTTTTATTAAAGTGAACTCGTCATTTTGCAGACGTAATTTTCCAATTTATTTTTGTTTTCTTAGAAAAAGAGAATATCTGTATCTTTTGATATCAATGAAGTAACAATTTTTGAATTGAAAGTAAGAAAATTAAAAATAAAAATGAATTACCTAGACATTAAAAGGGCTCTGAAATAAAGTATGTTAATATAATTTTGTCTTTATTAAATTGAGATTAAAATGTAGAATAGTATCTCCTTTCAGGTAAAAGGAAACTGAAATGTGAGTATTTTTCTAAAACAGGAATATGAGTATTTTTCTAAAACAGGAATATGAGTATTTTTCTTACAGTTTGGAAATTTGATTTATATCAGTTCTAGAATGTAAGTAGCTATGAATTTATTAGCGATTTTTTGTGCTCTTTCTAGGATAAAATTATTAATTTTTTTACCGTTATACCTTAGTCCTTGTGATAGGAACTTAGAGACACAATGAAATATAGTAATATTAAAAATATCAGCTTGCATTTAATATTAATTATCAGTGTTGCAAAAATATCTATCAAGAAAGTGAAGCTCAGGGAAGATAAATCATCCATATGGAACTTTAACAACATTTTAAAGATATTAACTATTTTGACACAGCGGAAGGTGAGATTCCGTTAAAAAAGGGCAATAAGTTCTGGTATGGCTGGGGGCTCTCACCATGTTGGTGGATAGAGTAAAGGCATTGAATTTAATCATCTTCTGCTTTTGACTGATGGATATCAAGTAGGATAGATTATACCCTGTCGATGATGACCACAATTTCGGCCCATTGTTGTCTTGGCTCCAGATTAGTCCATTTAACCGAATACCTTCGGATAGATCAGTACGGCTTCGGATAGCTTAGGATTAATTACTACAATCACTTTAAACATCTTTAACTTAAAAAGAAGCAGAAACAATATAAGCATAGATTGCAATAACAATATAAAATGGCCAGAGGTTAATTGAATTGATTAAAAAATAATATAAAAGAAATTGCCTATATTTTGACAGAACAATTTGTGTATAAAATATAAAGTACAAAAATACAGAATTTATGTATAAAAGGCAAAAAGTAATTGAAAGTTAGATATGAAAAAGAAGAAAATAGTTTCATTGTTATTTCATCACAATTTTGCAATTTGAGCAAATGTGTTTAGTGTGCTCCAAACATATAAATTTCTGTCAAATCTCACAAATGATCCTCGTGATTCTAGTTCGCTTTTCTTTTTGGCAGGGTTTTTTCTCTAACCTCGCATCTTCAATTCAATGCCTAGTTCGGCTATTCTCTTTAGCAACTTTAATTTTAGCTCACTTTTTAGAGATGTGGGAGCTTTTGTTTAACATTTTTCTTCGTAAGTGCATTTACCAGCTGTCGCCATTCTAAAACAATACGGTTTATTTGTAAAATCAGATGTGACAAAAACTTACATGAACGGTCGCGCGTATATCTCTGAAATACAAATATCTGATCTGCAGAGACCTATTAACGCCACAAACTTACGACGACAATTGAAAGTAGGTCAAAGGGAGGGAGACAAATTGCCAAAGACCAGCGTTCCCAGTCAAAGACCAGCCACCAGATCTAAAGTTATAAAACGAAATTCATCTCTAGTGAATCTCTCACATACGCGCTGGCTAGAAGGTTATTCATGAAACAAGCGTCGTGCCAGTTTCATTTTGAAACTGTATCTCTATTGATTAATCTATGAAAAAAAAACCTTTTTTAAGAAATCATACAAGTTTGAATTTCATTTACTATCTTTTTCTAATTTGGCGTGTGTACTGTTTTCGTAGATTGACATTCTATAAGAATATTTTTTATTCTCTATATCTAGTATCTGAGCAATTTTTAAAATTGAACTTTCTTTTATTTTTTCAAATCCAGAATAAATATCAGGAATTTAGTAATTAGCTTATTGAGGTTCTGAGAATAAAAAGTAAATTATTTAGATAGTCAAATTTTTTCCGGTTTTGTCAGTTTTTTAAGCCATACAGTCATCTCTCAATTGTAATAAGATAATAGGGACGATAAAAGAAAAGATGAAAAGTATTAAAATTAAGAAGTCTGTAGAGTTGAATCGGATTAAGGCCCATATCGGGATATATTGTAATGAAAAGGTGGATCACTATGCTAAGTTGGCGACACAGAAAAAGAATATTGATATTATTGTCCCCAAATCAAGAGATGTTTTAAAAGGAGAATTAAGAGAAGAAATAAAACTACAATGGTTTGACAGATGGTATTTGTCCAAAAAAGGAAGAATAACTTTCGATTTTATTTCTTATACAGAAATTAAAATAACAATATATCATCCACTTATAATCCAAATAATATCTGGACGTGGGAGATTTCCTGTAAATTTTCCAAAGATTTGGAAGAACCAAGGGAAATAAATGCATTTCTGGAAAAATTGGTACGGTTTACCACTAATTAATGTTATGTATGGAGATCTCAAAGTTAAGGAAAAACCTGAAGATTGTAAATAATGATTTAAGTATAGTACTTATGGTACCAGGTCATCTCAAAACGCTGAAGGATATGATATTAAAGACTGATAGTTTCATCCCAACTGTTTGAGAGTGTACAGATGGGGAGGAAGACAGCTATTTACTACCACGAAATGAATGTAGTTTGACTTTTCGGTCAATGTAAGGTTGGACAATACTTATTCAGCAGTCGACCACAATAAATACTGCCGATATGGCTACATTCAGTGGTGGCGGGGTGGTCGGCAGTATACAACAAGAAGAAGAAGTCAAAGGTATTCATAGTGTATGACATTTTCAATATTTTGCAAACTTTGATGATCTATCTATAAATTATCTGTTTGAAAACATGAATTTACATGGTTTTGGCGTTATGGAATTGGAAAATGCTTTCCGTTCCAAACCACGTGAGGAACTTTGAAAGAGTTTAATCTTTTGAAATTATTTTTCTTACTTACAGTTTTAATTTTTATATTAAGTTCCGCAGTTATGTGAGTAATTATTTAAATTTCGAATCCAGTAAAAATCTAAAATGCGGGCTCAAATTAAACTTAGAACATTTTTTTTTAAATCCAAAATACAGTTAAAGAGGAATTGAATTGAACGGAAATTTCCAAATGGTTTCAAAAGATAAAAAGAAAGATAAGCCGAGAATTTGTATTGTTCAAAGTGAAATCAGAGTTTCGTCTAGTTAGTTATTTTTTGAAATTGTAGAATTTCAAAAAAATTTGAACTCTCCGACTATCATTATCTGAATAATTGAAGTTGAAAAGCGATGAAATATGCCAGAGCTATTAAAATTTTGTAAGGATTATTAGTTTATTTCTGTGGTGAGTAGATGTACGCATGCTTGCGTTCAAAAGTACAGTTCAAGACCTACCAAATGTAGCATGATTTATATTGATGTTTTTACAATGACTCAGTGTTTAAAATAATATTTATCAAACCTTTTAAGCCCTCGTCGGGAGAATTTTCTGAATCCTAATAATGGTAAGGGAATGATTTTAAAAGAAGGCCTATATAATTTGAGCATCGGTGCTCAAACTATATGGTTTGAGGTTTTTTTAACTGTATGAATATGAAAGTAAGGAGGGAAGGTTTAGCAACATTGAGCTTTTAATCTCATTCTACATGCATTATACGGAATGAATTCACAAAGAATAAAATATGAATGTGAGGAAAAAATTAAAGAAGCTGAAAAAAAAGACAAAAAATGAGAAGTAAATCAAGTGCATTAGAAAAAAATTGGTGAAGAGAAACTGATGGATTTCTTTTAGATGGCATATATTAAAATTATGAAACAAACGTTTTTAATTTTTATTATCTTTCTATTATTTTTACATAGTGGCGATTTGTAAGGTTACAAATGAATTATTGTATATTGTAATTGAAGTGCTTTTGATCCTAATATATACTTCATAAATAGAATTTTAAATACTGTTTTAACTTTAAATGGTGATTATGTGTAGATATTAGGTCTTATGATGGAGAAATATGCATTTCTGTGAGTCTATTTCAGTATTTCTTTCAGAAATGAAAGAA
Source organism: Argiope trifasciata (assembly GCA_026543055.1). Taxonomy (NCBI): domain Eukaryota; kingdom Metazoa; phylum Arthropoda; class Arachnida; order Araneae; family Araneidae; genus Argiope; species Argiope trifasciata. The sequence goes on along the minus strand of JAPMOQ010056821.1, from coordinate 91,116 downwards.
GGTGACTTAATGCATATGTAATATAAAAAAATATTTTTGTGTTTTTCACATGGGACATTTTTTTCCAATATTTAGCACTACTCGCATACGAGAAATTAGGAAAATAATTTATTGGTATCATCGGTGTATTAAGCATTATTTGCAAATACCGAAATTATCTTTGGAATGAATATATATTAAAAGATTTTTATCTTCCGCAGATGATTTCCGTAAATAATAAAATTTTCTGTCTGGTCAACCATAGGTTAATAACTCATGGCGATATAAAGCAAGAAGCTATAATTCAAATAAAATTAATACTGTTCTTTGAACTTTTACTGCAGGTGTTTTTATTATACTATAAATTTCTTCTTGCCTTTCTAAAATAATGAATCGCAAAGAATAACGTAAATATGTTTGAAAGAATTACATTTCAATTAAAACTAATGATGATATTATGTATCGTAAAAACTTGAAATGTTATTAAGTTTGATGAAATTGTTATTTGAATAGTATGTGTTTCCACTGATGAGCATTATTAGAAAAATATAAAAGAGCCTCTTAAGTTGAAATTTTTCACATCTATCCCACTAAGAATAAAAAAGTAACATGTAACATTTCTAACTGAATCAGAAAAATGGCTGAAATTGCAAGGTAGCAAAAGGATGATCATTTTATAATGAATAATTTTATACGAATACTTAATCTGATCGAAAGATTAATGAGGATGGATAATGGTACTCGAATCAGCTGTTCACAATCCAGTTCAAATTTAAGTGTTGCATTTCATCTCATTAGCTACCTTTCAACACTGACTGAATCTCTGGCAATTTTTCCTGTACAATGAAATGAGACATAGTTCTAATTTGAATTACAGTGCTCTGAGAACATAGTAATGGCTGCTGCATTTTTCCCGTTAATGATGATGTTTTTAAATTAAAATGACTTAATATCTGTTCATAGATTTTTGTCCAAATTTATCAGATGGATGTTGAATATCGACGTATATTACTATTCCGTGTTTTCAGCAAAAATATAGTCAATTTGTGAGATCTCTATTGCTATGTATCGCCATTTGAATTGTCTCTATGTTTTGCGGACTTAGGAATTAAGAGAGATGCTTAATATATGTCTAGTATATAACTTTCTAGATGTTTAAATATGCTAACAAACATTTCACGATTGCAACGGATGAAAAAAATGAAAAATCACATATAAAGTAATCAACAGTAAGCAATCATAGCTTTCCTTCTGATGTCATTGTCCTCTCAAAAAAACGTCTGTCGGATCTATGACGAGTTGAAAATGGGTTCAGCTTAAGCAGTGATATGCGAGTTAACAATTTAAGTTAAAGGCTTCAAAATCTATTTGAAAAAATTCAAGTTTTATTGATGAATAAACAGAAACGCAGAACATTTTCATCAATGCGATGAGTGAAAGGTTATTAGGTCTGAAATATTTAAACCAAGTTACGAAAATAGTTAGACCTTAAGGAATTGAATGGAGTAGAGAAACCTGATTTGCCTGAATCAAAATATGATTTATTTGACATGAAATATGCATTTTTAATGTGGAAGTGAATGCAATTTTCGGAATTTGTTTGCTCCATTTGAAAACCCAGCATATTTCATGACAGTAGGATCTGATTACTAATATTACATGTAACCCGTTGCAAGTTTGGATGCAAAGAATTTGCAAATTGTATGCCAAAATGCTACCTAAATCTTTGCTTTTAAACTTTAAAGTATGAAAAAACGTACATAATAATATGTTCACTCTATTACTCATTCTACTGAGTCGAAATACGGAATCATCGAATAAATGTAAATGGATAGTTATTTTACAACATGCCATTGCACTAAAGATGATATGTTAAAACATTATACTTTTATTTTCAATGCACTTTTTCTCTTGGTAATTATACTGTATACTTCCTTTCAAATCTTATTTACATATCTTAGTGAACTTCGTTCATTTGTTTTCTCAAAACATAATTTCATAAATTTTGCTTTTTAAGAATTTTCATCTTCAAATTCAACTTAAATTTCTTTAAAAACTGTTTATTAAATTAATTATGAGCATAAACGATACCTATTTTAATTGGAATAGTAATTACATTTAAAATGAAATCATGGAACTTTTATTATCATTTTTAGCTATGGAATTTTCTATTTATATAAGAAAAACCCACATAAATCTTTTATTAAAATTTCTAAACCTTAATATACTAGCAGAAAGTCTGATATTAATAAATACTTGTGCAATTCAAATTCAAAAATTAAACAAATAAAATTGAAGGCAACAAAAGGTGAGATTATGATGTTTGAGGAAAAATATAGCTGATTTATTTCCATTGCTTTGTTAAATATGATGTGAATTTCTCTCCTTCTTTTGGAATTTTTTTCACCTTATTTGACACTCTTGGGAAGAAAAAAAAAGAACCTGAGTCTAAAAGCAAATTTAATTGCATAAATCATTTTACAATTTTCCAAATGAAAGAAGAAAGACAATGATAATATTATAAAAGAGGGTTATTAAAAGTTTAAAAGATGAAAAGCGCCACACGTGACAATTTTTTGCTTACCTCTATAAAAACATAGAATATTTTTCGATGAAAAATAGCAACTTCTTGCATTACGGCTTTTTTATCATAAAATAAACATTGAGTGAATGATAAAACTGAAAGGAATTACCTCCCAGAGGGATATCGTAAAAATTAAATTTGCACTCTAGCTGTAGCTTTTTACACATGCCGAGGGACATCTAAAAGTTTTGCGTAATGAAAAAATAACAAATCTATCTAGCGGCATTTTTTTCCTGCTTTTAGACTACGCCTTTAAGGTAAGAGTACTTCGAAATTATTATTTTGAAACATGCTAAGGGGCTCTTAAAAAAATTTTGGAGCATAGAAAAAAAAATGGATAGTTTTAAGCTGGCAGAATATATAAATTATCCGTGCAGCTTCTAGAATAAAATGAAAAAAGGCACTTCATGATAAAATAAAATTGGATTTGAGCAAATTATGTATTCTTTATCTTACTATTTAAATTTTTTTCAGTTTTTGAAAATTTCAACTTTTTTTGAAGAATTATTTCACAGAATTATTTTCTGTTCAATTTGAAATGAATAAATACAGATAATTAAACAGACACCAATTCATAAAGGAATTAAAATTACACATTGATAGGATTGCTTTTATTAGTAGAAGATTGTCGTATAAGTTTGTCTTAATTATCTTTAGAATACTAGAATCTACATGATTCTGTATTACTTAAAATTTTTGGTGAAATTTAATTCGTAATTTCGTTTATAAACGTTCCGCCAAAAATAAAGACAATAGAGAGATATTTTTATCATTATATTTTCCTTTAGACAATGGTGTTATATATTTGCCTTTATAAGAGTAAATTGGAAGTTACCATAAGACTTTCATCTCGTATTTCACAAACAAGGATTACGTAGAAAAGAAACTCTGACTCTGGGACATCGTAAAAGAATTGCATCATTAGGAGATTTGTTATACCTTCGATAAAACTATCACGTGATCTAAATTGTTCGTGTGTCTATAAACACATATGGGATATCGCTTATACGCTATTTCTTAAAAAAAGAAGTTAGATTTTTTAAAATTATTCACATTTAATCGTATAATAAAAGGGTAAAAAAACCTAAGAAATTAAAAAAAAAAATTGAAACACATTGAATTTTATATTATTAAATACCTTATGCTTTTTTTGTCTGTGCAAAAGATTTTATTTGTGTTTTTTTTATATTAGCAATAAAAGACTTCCTCATTTAAACAAATCTAAGTCCTTATTAAAACCTAAACATAAATATGAAACAAAACTCCTCATGTAATCTTGTGGCCTCTTTACATAAGAATTTAAAACATGACAGAAGCAATAAACAAGATAAAAATTAAAAAGCAAAATTACTTTTTTTAAGAATCATACTTAGAATTCTTTGGTGATGATGAACACTGCAAATTTGCTCATTAATTTTTTGCAGTGATTCTATCTAAAGTTTTTAATTTTTAATTTTGACTTTGGTCATTTTTATTTTATAGGGATTTTAATCAAATAATTATGGCAAAATGAAGGAGAAAATAAGTAATTTAAGATAGAGAAAAAATAATCCAGTAAAATATTCAAAAATGAATAAAGTAAAATATTAAAGTAAATATTAAGTAAACTATTCACTAATGAATACAAGAAAAACAGTTTGAAAGTACTCCTAACTTATAAATCTTTCATGATCAAAATCTTTGTAGGCTACATCGTTTCAACGTATGTTTATTAGATTTTGAAATAAAATTTCAAAGCACCAAATTATTGAAATGTGGAAAAGGAAATAAATATTAACAGAGTGTTAGTGATAATGTGAGATTAAATTTAAATAACTACTCAATAAAGTTAAATGGAACGTTTAAAATGAATGTATTTCATCAAATGCTTTAAATTAGAGTTAATTAATAATTTAAATAAACTAATTGCTACTATAATTTTCGAAATTCTTATTTTGTTAAGTAATATAGTTTAAATGACACAGAAAAATGCTATCATTTATTGTGATAGCGTTATTTGATATATTTGTGATAGTATCATTTGATATATTTGTAGTTATATATTTATAAATTGGAAAAGGAATTTCTACTATTTTGTGAAATGAACAATAATATCTGAAATTATGTTTTTCCTTTCCTGTGGGATGGTTTTGGTATGGTTTATATATTATTTAAATCATTGATCCGGTTTAAAAGGAGAATATGAACGATTTGATTGTTTCCGATGTCTAAAGTGGTAGACTTAGGTTTTAATGGTTATAACGACCTTTATCATCTTACTTATGACACTTATGATCAATTACTAAAAGCAGAAGTCTTGGGTAACTTACATTTTAATTCAGGCAATAACTTTGTAATGTTCTATCAGTATTTTATTTGTGACTCAAATTTTTAAAATTTATTAATTTATAAGATATTGAGGAGGCTCTTGTAAAGATTTATGCCAGGTATAAAAAGAAAAAAAAAGCTCTGCTTGCTGTCAACAACTTAAAATTTTATCACTGAAATCTGATAATACTCTGATTGTAAGTAATTTAATTTATTTTAAATTTTAATTCTGCTTCAAAATTTAGATCTCTTTATGCCAATAATTAATGTTAATGATAAACACTCCCATTTTTTATAGATTATATTGCCAACAATATAAATGATTTCTTTGTATGACAAGAAGCTGAGTATCTGTGATTGAGGGAGTTCTACGAGATCATAATAAATTTTGAGCAGTGAAAATATCGAGATTTATGGAGGGAAATATATTTACCACAATATTCTTATATATCATTTAGTATGCTTCGATCAGGCAAACTAAACAACTAAAAATGTTTGTTTTTAAAGCAATTGATTAGAGTCCAAAATAAGTCCATTTTCCACCTTCTGTGAGGAATAAAATCTTTCAGTAGCTCAAACATCAGCTAATTTCCAACTTTCTATAGGCAATAGAAGAATGGTTTTCTAACATTTCTTCTTAGACGCTTGTTTGGAGAGTGTTTAAAATATTTAAAATTTTCAAACATTCTGCCCATTTGGAGAGGTTGATTATTCCTTTTTTCAACTCAAGGAGCACCTATGCTTATTATAAGGGCATTTATGATGTTTATGAAACCAATATGATGAAAGTTTCAATGGTCAGAATGTGGGTACGACATTCCAATGAAAATTTGAGAATATCGTATGGACCTCATCTTTGATTTATGTGATTTGATTGCGATATTATGAAAAACTGACTTTTTATTATAAAGAAAATTGCTCTGTAATCCCTCTCATATTTAGGTCACTTGAGTCTGAGAAACTGAAATTGCGAATAATTTCTCCACGGTACACGTTATTACACAATGACTGCTATAGTAGGCAGCATAATTTTTTAATGAGGACATCAAAACGCTTTTCATCATTGTGATAAATGGTTAGACAATGTTGGTATTTAAGCTGAAAAAATAGTCTGATGATTGCAGTTAATAATTAATAAAGTTTAGCTCTAAATACTTGATTCCTCCTTCTGTAGCCAAATGCAACTTATTTTCTGGATTACACTCGTATTTTATAAGTATTAAAGGGTCATCTCAAATGGTATCAGTTTTATTATTTCACTAATGAAATTATTTTTGCTATTTCTAATGACACTTGTCATAGACATGCCATCTGATGAAGTCACCGATTATAAGCCATGAAATAAATCACCAATTATAAGCCTGAAGAAGCGTCTCTTGCTTTCTCAGTACGGGCATTTATGGCCTGAGTACATCTTACCTAATCTCGCGTCACAAATCTTTTTAATGGGCAGACTCACACATTCTACGGATAGTAATTTTCATTTAACCATTAGAATAGGAGTAAAATCCCCTCTGATCCAGTACCAGTAGTATTATCTAGTTTTTGTGTACTTGGTGGCTACGATAGATTTACACGCGCCAACCACTTCAACTCGCAATTGAGTGATGCAAATCAAACACCCTACCAATCCAGCTATCCCGACCTGAGTAGCAAAACTTCTTAAAGAGTAATTGCAATAGATAAATAAGTTTGATAAAGAAGTGAGAGTCTTCGAATTTATATCACAAGAACTTTTAATTTTAAGATTTGTAGAAGTTTCATGTTCTACTTAAAATTAATTCATGTAATCTCTGCCCATTATTATGAAATGCTTCGATTAGTTATAGAACATAAATTCCTGCTGTATTTTTTAACCTCCATTTGATATAGATTTAGTAAAATTTCATAAAAAGTATATTTTTTCGAATAAATTTTTATTATTTTAAAGTAAAATTAATTGAATATATGAATGTATTTCAAACATCAATTAGAAACTTGATATTTGGATAGATATTTTTTCTACCCAAATATATATTTATATTATTAGATGGATATTTTTCATATTGATTTTCACGATGATATTCTTTTTAGAAATAGACACACTTTTTTTAAGAGATACATAGTTTTTTTCATGGTTCATTCTATGATTTATCCAAATGGGTGATATTTTTCATGCATTATTTGTTTTGAAAAAGAAAGAAAATTGTTCGGATAATTAAAAAAAATGCATTTTTTAATTAGGAGTGGAATGCCTTTATATTCACTACTCATTTTATATACCTTGTATCTGTTACAGTTTTCATATAAATGCATGCATGCTTCAAATTAAAATTAGTGCATAAATTTATTTATTTATTTCAAACAATGGGAACTCAATGCTGCATTTCCAGAAGAAAAGCAAATTCAGAGCCCTCTGCAGTCAACAGAATTGTTAAATATTTCAACGCCATTGCATGTCTATAGATTTATTTCATATTTTAGCTAAGTTTATTGCATTTGCTTTATTATAACACAATCCTTTTCAATTCAAAATTTATATTCATATGCTAAAATGCAATTTCAAGACTGCTGTAAGGACTGATGTTTGGAGCTTCAAAAATATACATATCATTTTATCGTAGCTTTAAGCAAAACACTCGTTAGGTCCAATGATTTAAATATTTGTCCTTAGCTTGCTACTTATATCTTTTATGAGGAATCTCTTTCGTTATTTTATTGCTTTGCCAGATCTGAACTAGAATTAGTGTCTTTGTAAATGGCGGTACGGAACAATAAAAATGTTGTAAAAATAAATAGAACTTATAATGAATTTTATGAATTTCTTTCAACCGTGTACTAGTGATAACAAAAATAATGGAAGGTAAGGGAAAAATATATAAAATAAAGTACTACCCAAATTTATTTTCATGATTAATATATAGATTAATTATACAATGAAATAATACTGTACGTAATAGTAATTCCATAATATATTTCAAATTTTTATTCCATGTTTTTGTATGAAATTAATATCAGCATATTTGTCTTGAATTACATGAAAACAGAATGCATATTAGAACGGAAGTATATAAATTTGAAAGAGGAATATTAATGCCTCTTGCATATTATTGAATATTAAGTGTCGTCTCTTGTTGCCAAAAGTGAGTAGTTTTTTCCTTGCTTGAAGTTTGACACTAAAATATGCCACTATTTTAGTCTCCACCTAAACATTTATTGCAATCTCAGATGTTTATTTTTCAGATGTTAACAGTCATTAAGATTATAAATGATATGAACATTCCTCGAAAGTTAGAATTGGAAATATTTTTTCTTGCCAATTTCTTCATTTTTGTATTTTATATGCATTGTAAATGATGAATCGTATATAACAAAGTTTTACCGACCAATTAAATCAGAAATTGAGTAACAAACTTAAAATAAATGGCGAATCAATCGAATTTGTTTGCTTATCATTGCAGCTGAGAATACACTTAATTGCCAATTATCGGAGCAGTAAATAACATTTTGAATAACAGATATTCAGCATAAGTGAAATAGACATTGTTTCAGAATATTGCGTAAATATAATGTTTAACTATGTTCCGAAATTACTTTTCAAGATAAATGATTTCCTAGAAATGCCAGGCACCATATAAACAATTCAAAGATTCAGAATGAAAATTCACGATTAACTATCTAAGACTAGCTTCCTTAAAATTAATTTTTCTTAATTTCAATAAAAGAAAAAATGGCTCCTAAATTTAAGAAAAACATGCATTATTTAATTCGGAAAATAGAAATTTTAGTTAATTTAGTTAATTAAAAATTCTTCGTGATAAAGTTTTTCTCGTCATTTGTGAAAACTCTCTAGACAGAACATGTACTATATTCATATTATCGCATATGAATAAGGAAATAAATTTCCGAACTGACGCCCATGTTACAAACTACATCCATACTATTGAATTATATATGAATTGATTCTTTTCTTTTTGTTTTGTTTCCTCCCAGAAATAACATTTCATTCCATTTTTTATATTTTATGTCTCGCAATCAGCAATTTTTTATATGAGTGAATCCTTTTATTTTCGATCGTATTATGTCATTATCCTTTCTATGTTCCCACATTTTTAACAATTAAAATAAGTAGACAGTTCTCTAGATTGAATTAAAAAATAATTAATAAAAAAATTTAGAAAAATTATAAATAGACTAAGGTATGTAACTTTATTTGAAAATTATATGGAATGTAATGCAGAAATTGACTACTATTAATTCCTATGCTGACAATTTATAAGCTCATAGTTTAAGAAATCATTGGAAAATATTTAAATATATCACTCCTGGCAGTCTGGAATTAGTCTAAACGGTAGTTTTAATGAATATTACCATAAGAATCTCTTATATAAATCAAGTTTTCCTGTCCAAGTATATTTTAACTATTCTATAAACTAGTTTTAAGATAAAGGCTATTTATATCTGAACATTTGGGAATAAAAGCTAGTATGGAGTTTTAGTTAATCCCTATATTATATTTCATCCAGCCTTATAACAGCCAATAAAGCAATAATTCTATAATAGCTAATAAAGCAACCTTTAATTATTTAGTTTAAAAATAGTTGCAAACGGAGAAGCTATTATTTGAATGAAAGCTGCCGACATTCATGGAAGTTATTTTTTTTTATTAGATGAATATTTTAGCAAGCAGATTGATTATTATCAATTCTTTCAGAATGTTAGAAAATTTCTTAAAATTATTAATAATAGCCATTTATTTTAAAACATCTACATCTTTCTACCTATATCTATATAGTATACATAAGAAATTATGAGTTTAAAAATTAATAAATAATTAATAAAATTTGAGTTTAAGGCTCTAATAATATATCGGTTATGCTTCCAAAATATTAAAATTGTTTTTTTCCGGTGTTGCCAACGTATTAAATATGTTTTTTAAAGAAAGCGAAAAAGGGAAAACAATTATTAAATAAATGATTTAGATGTTACAAACGATTACAAAAACCTTGTCTTTGCATTTATTTTTTAAAAATTAACACATTTAATAATGGAAAAAAATATTGAATTAATGATACAGATATTGCAAATCGATTATAGAAATATGCCCTCAAGTCGGGATTTCAATGCATATCCTGTCTAAATTCAATCAGGTTTACCGTAAATAAAGAAGATTTGTTGAATTAATTTTTTAGATTTTGCAAATGATTATAGAAACCTTTGCTTTGCATTTATTTTTTTAGAAAATATCACATTTTATATTTCTTTTATTTTATCCAGTCACGTGCTATAAGTTGCATTCCTTTAGATTTATTTTTGCGATTATAGTTGTTTTTCTTTTTAAATTTGAACTTCCGTCATTGTTTTCTTTTATTTTATCTAGTCACGTGCCAAAAAAACATTGTTAAAATATTTCTTTAAAAATTCTCTAAAAATAGAAGCTTAAGTTATACATTAAAAAACACATACCATTAGAAAGCTAATTTTTTAATCTTTAAATTGATGTAAACATCATGTTTGTGCAATTATATTTTCAGTAGCTATAGAGGAAAGACTTCGAAATTTCTCTTAAATTTTAATTAATTCGAATTCTAATTGTAAATTCGAAAAACATTATTTTCAAATGTCAAACAAAAATTCTTCTGAATTTTAGACTGTTTTACTGAATATATTTATTTCATTAAAATGGACACTTTGAGTAATCAATTAATAGAGTTGAAAATTTTTATTAGAAATGTTCAAATGAGTTTCACCGTGTCATCAAAAAAGGGCATTTCTTCTGAGAGAAGAAAATACAAATGAAATCAGGAATTAAGCTTCAAATAGAAAATTCCAATCGATCTCTTAATTAGGCTTAACCATCTCTTAATGGGTAATCGCTGACTTCTTTATGGAAATTGATTATCATTTCTTGCAATAAAGGATTTTTATATCATTCATTATTATAAGATTTTGAAAATTAAATTCCTAATGAAAATAATTATACTTCCATATAATGTTTTCTCCAGCTTAATGAAATTATCTAATTTAATTTGATGGAGAATACTTTTAGATGTTATGTCGAAATTCAGACTATTCCTTTAAAACATTCAATCACATAATTTGCAATTTATGAACTTGTAATAGGAATACTTTTACCACTTTTATTTATAATACACATTTTGTTTAGTTCGCTGAAAATGTAGGCAGTTAAATTCAATTTTCCAATCTTATTACATTACATGGTCATTTATGCAACTCAGGTTAATCATTTATATTAAATTCAATATTCTAGGAGAATAGGTTGGTCATCATAAATGACTAGCAACAATTATTATTGTTACATTTATTATAATTTTATTAGCTCTGTTTATTATAATTTAATGTATCATCCGATATGTCAAATTCCTGGATAGTAGAATGCTTTTGCTGTAAGCATATTGCTATCCATATACAAACTTTTGGTAATGAGCTTCAATGCTTGATTTCAAATTACATACTAATTTGTTTAGAAATCGTAATTAAGGCAATCTAGTATGAAGATATCTATTAAAACCTGAACTTACTTAACAGTTATTTCAGTTCCTGAATTTATTTTCGAATTTAAAAGATTGAAATCATATCTAAAGCACTAAGGAAATCTTCAGAAAATAAACCATGGAATAGTTTACTTATTTCTTGATTACATAAATTACAGATAATTTCGACTTCTTATTCAAGATAGTTTTAAGGAAAACTGCTTTCAACTGACATATATTTACTGGAAGATGCATTTAATTTGAACGTTGTTAATATTTTTGTTTTAGCTCATTAATTTGTTATTATAAATAATAGATAATTATAGTAATTTATAAAATTGATTGATTTATAGTTTTAATTGTTAAATATTAATAATTAACGACTATCATTAATACTAACTTCTAAGCAATTATTATTAATAATATTATTCGTTTTATCTCATGAATCGTAATAAATGTACTATGTGAGACAAACAGAAAAAAATATCTACTAGTTTTAATCACCTGGATACGAATGCCATTTAATTAAACAGAACTTTTCAGTTTTATATCGAAATTATTTTAAGAAAATAATCGTATTCTTGGTTGTACCTTTAAATTATTTTTACACAAAACATCACCAAAGCAAACGGTAGCGAGAAATGGAGAAAATAAAAAAAAATAAAGAATAATAAATTATGTCACTTTCATTAACGTCTCTGAAACGGAAAACTGATGTTATAATTTATAGTTCTGAACGATCTTTTCAAAGAGCTGGCTGGAAGAGAAATGCATTCGGTTTTTCTTTCTTTCCTCACAATTACATGCTTTATTCGTTACGAAGTTCGTTTTTCTTCTTGCTTAAAGGAAAATAATATACGGCATAAGAACAAATTCACGATGCAGAATTTGTGAGATCTTAATTGCATTTCATTCTCTGCGAGACTAAAAGCTTTCTTCTGATGCATTTACGAATTCTTTTACGTTTAAGAAATCTATTCAATGCTTTGGATTTTGGGAACATAAATAAAATGAAAAGATATACATCACTAATGCTTTCCAATAAACAGTCTAAGTAAAAAAGAGAAACTGACGCGAAAACTTTTCGTTTAAGGTAAACAAACTGTTGTATTAATTAAAATGAATAAAGAGACGGAAAATTATTAACTTCGTTAATCTTATGAATCATTGATTAATATATATTAATAAATATTTCAGAATGTATGCAATTTTTATTTAAATTAAGCAAAACTGCAAAAATAGGATCTTAACATAAAAGTAAGTCTGCATTTTTTTTTTCTTGTATCTAACTATATTTAAAGTTTGTTCTACTTCATATTGTCCCAATTTTTTTCGTTTGTTGGCACTCTGTTTTTAACCTCTTCATCATCTGTAACGCGTCTACCGCATTCAAATGAAACTTATGCAGGGCGGCCATAGTGTACTTAAAGCATTTTTCTACATTTTAAAACTTTTAAACGTATAAAACGTTTTGTAAATGTTTGCTTGTTTGAGTTTATATTTTTGATGTTTGGAAGCGGTGAAAAACAGAAATTTTCGAAGAGAGGATAAGGGGTTAAAAGTATTCTGAGGTTTGCATATATGAAGAGCCATCCGGCAGATTTGGATCAAAAATTATTCTTTCGAAAGAAATGGCGAATGTTCTCTTGTGAAACACTGAGAAAAACAACAAAGCTAAGTCGCAGAAAAGAAATTTTAGAAATGGGAGGTTTTGTTTATTTGATTTGTTTTGGAATTAATTTCTAATAATAATTATTGATACTTATACTAGATAGTCTCTCTATATACATTTTGATTTGATATAATGAAATAAAATTTTAGATTCATATGTTTTTTAATTTTTTCGTTAATTTTTACCTTGATGTTATTGAAATTTGATAAATTTTTGACTAAAATATTCTAATGTGTCTTTTAAAAATTTTAATTCATATGCCATTACAATTAGGAATATAATTCACCTGTCAGTGACTTACACTCTTTGAATATAATATTTTCTTAGGTAAAGTATTCTGTTATTTAAAACTGATTTAAATAAATCAGTTTTGAATTTTTTTAGTTTTATTCAATTATAAACTTTTTAATTATATGAATTAATCGGATCAATTGAATATTTGAAACACTTAATAATTTATAAAATTATTTTGATCTAACATTAAGTTTATCTGAATCATTTGTAAAGCTTTAAATTTGTATTAATTGTATAACCTTCGATTCAAATGAGAATAAAACACTCTAATTAAAGAAAATCTGTAGTGCAGAAAGATAACCAACTTTGTATTAATGCAATAAATGTAAAAATTAATTATTGTTTATGTTGATGACGTGAAAATATCCTGTTCTGAAAGAAACATTGAGCATAAGTATTTCTTTAATGCAACATTTTTTTCTCATACATTTTATGGAAAACTAGCGTAATTTTTTTTATCTTTAGATATAAAGAAGAATGACTGCGCAATATTAAAAAAATCAATTATTTTGAAGATATCGGTTGAAAGCAGATACATTTGGTTTTATTTATGTTTTCCATCCAATTTTAATTATCGTAAAATCTTACCGTAATGAAAATTACTGATAAATTCAATTTGAAGGAATTAATGATCAACATTTATTTTGTAAAAATATCAGTACGGTTACACACTACTGATATAATTAGTAAATATTTATTAGTATGTTTTATAGCAAAAGGATTGATTACATATTGAAATTTTCGGAAGTCCAATACAGATGTGAATGCAATCCCTACGAAGCACAGAGCATGACACTCTATTCATTTCAGTTTAGAGGCGATATTTCGAAGACCTCATTACAGAGAAATTTACTTGTAATTTAAAGGAGAAGTGAGCTTCACATAGCTAATTTAGATGAAAGGCAAATCTAAGATACTGTCCAGAAATCAATTTCAGATGCATTCAAACGAGCGCATAAATTTCGAAGCAAGTCTGCAGAGCATGTTCCTGAGTTCAGAAATGTTAAATTGAAATTCTTGTGTTCGAATGATCTAATACTACATAATGGTTTATAATACTACCTAAATTTTAATCATAATATTCATATTCACAGAAGATGAATTTTATTAATAGAACGCAAAACATATATCTACTCCATTTGGATAGATACTTGATAGATGTACATGTAATAAATGCAGACTATAGCCACTTAAAAATCTGTTTTGCCTGTAAATTAATCAAATGTATCGGATTTATCGCATGAGGGAATTAACAGCAAATCAATCGCTCTTGTGTGTGAATTAATCACATTCATCGAATTAATCGAATGAGTGAATCAACCATGGATTAATCGCTTTTGTATGTGAATTAATCGTGAACTAATTTCATTTGTGTGCAAATCAATTGCAGAATTAGAATAAATAACGAAAAATTGACTTTGCTATCGTTCTTTAATATATATTTATATATTTATTCATATTTAATGCATATCTTCTTCCATATAATAACGCTATAAAAATTCTGCACATGATTTAACTTAATATATTTATTACTTCAGCGCATTATTACCAAAGGTTTTTCTGACAATCATGAAAAAATACTGAACATTTTTCATTGCTGACGAAAATTTTTAATGCATCAAATGTTTTGACGTTGAAAGTTAAACAGCACTTTTCCTTTAACCAAGTGAATAGTATTTTTTCAGCATTTAAATGGGGGAAACTCTTTACGACTAAAAATTAATTTTATTTGCAGATCAAAATAGAAAATAAAATACAATTACTAAAATTTTCATCATAGAATAAAAATTTCTCCAATAATGGAATGCAATAATTTGAGTGATTTAAGAAATGAATCGAGCCTTTGTAAATATTATTAACGTTTTTGAAACAATCACGGAGAAATGCTAATTTTTTTATTGCTGATGAAGGAAATATTATTATTTTAAAGCACCAAATTTTCTGGTGTTAAAAGCTAAATAGCAGTACCTGTTTTATTAAATGCATAGCTTTCCTAAATCTAAATAACAAAACATTTTTACCTCTAAATTGTAATTTTATTTGCATATGATAATAGAAAATGAAGTGCAATTATTAAAATTTTCATAATTGAAAATTTCTGAAAAATAATTGGAAGCAAATTGTTTAGAGACCTGCGGAATCACACGAGCCATTGCCGCTATTTTTTTCTGTGTTTGATTTCAATTTTTTTTTCTATAATATTGATAACAACTGATATTCAATTACTTTTTGTTATATAAAATTATTTTTACTATAAAATTAAAATTCCCAGATATAGAGCAAATTTACATTCAGTTTTTAAGGAAAACGATTTTCTATGATATTTATTTCACCTTTTCTTTTATTATATACTCATTTTTAAAAGACCTGCATTGATTTTTTAATAAGTTTGAGACATTATTTTCAAGAAAACGAAAGCCTCCAATGCAATTGGTTTTAAGATATCATTTTTGAAGCTAAGAACTTTTAAATTTAAATAAGACGAGATTGGAATGCGAGGAATTCGGGACTGTTTTCTTTTGTGGAACTTTTAATGAGAATTTTAAACAACGCATAAAAGTATAAGAAAGCAATTTGATGGAACAAAAACCTCTTCAAGGGATTTAAATGAATAAGAAAGAGAAAGAGATCAATTTAAGACTTTTTTCAATTAGATATCTTTCGGAATGCATAAGTAGTGAGCGGATAATCTTCAGAGAGGAAATTAAAATAATCGTGAAACCAAATACGAATTTAAAATTGAAGTAAATATTTCATTTTATTTTAAATTTTGAAACTGGTTGTAAAAAGATACTTGGCTATACTACCCGTAATATATATATAGAGAGAGAGATAGATTATTAATTGTTTGTTCTCTTCTTTAAAATAAACAATAAATTCCTACCGAATAAAAAGATAACACTTGAAAATAAAAATGCCTGTTATAAGATTATTTTTAAATACTCTTTATATTCAATTTTTCTTTAATATTTCTTTTTACAAAAATTTCAACTTGCAAATTTTTAAATACGATAGATGATTTTATGAAATGATGTTGCATAATGATAGAGCAGAAAAAACAAAAATAAATCCAGATTTAAATATTGGAAATGACTTTCATTTCTAATATTTAAATTTATTAACGAATTAAAAAGGTTATAAGATTATACATACGTATAAGAAATCGTAAATTTATATACGAATACGTATAAGAAATCTATATTTTTTTACATCACTTACAAAGTCATTGCATTTAAAAACTACTTATATACCTAATAGCTATTAATTAGCCCAAGGAAGACAAATTTCGCCGCGCAGTTCTATCGGACACGTCCCTCGTACGTCCCACATT
The DNA here is from genome assembly GCA_026543055.1 of Argiope trifasciata. Classification (NCBI taxonomy): domain Eukaryota; kingdom Metazoa; phylum Arthropoda; class Arachnida; order Araneae; family Araneidae; genus Argiope; species Argiope trifasciata. The sequence continues at coordinate 74,476 of JAPMOQ010056821.1, read as the reverse complement.
GATTCCTGCAGTTATTTGACGAAGTGTTGCGTGTCTATTAACATTGACCATTTTACACAGACGTCGGCGGTCTCGGTCGTTAAGTGCAGGTGGTCACCCACTGCGCTGTCCATGATGGGATGTCATGCTTGAAATTTCATACTCTTGGCACACTCTTGATACTATGGATCTCGGAATGTTGAATTCACTAACGATATCCGCAATGGAATGACCCATGCGTCTAGCTCCAACTAACATTCCACGTTCAAAGTCAGTTAATTCTCGTTGTGCCGCCATAAATCACGAAAAACCTGTTCACATGAATAACTTGAACACAATGAAAGCTCATATATATATATTCATATATATATAAAGCTCATATATATAATTATTCAAATCATATATATATATATATATATATATATATATATATGATTT
>JAPMOQ010056821.1:24712-66064 GCA_026543055.1 Argiope trifasciata | reverse complement strand
ACACACACACACACACACACACACACACACACACACACACACACATATCTATACTTATAATAAAGCTCAATGTGTGTGTGTGTGTGCGTGTGTGTGTGTGTTGGCGCTCTACAGGCCAGACCGTTGGACCTACAACTACCAAATTCGGTACATGTATACCTTGGAGGTCGGGAATGTGCACCTCGGAGCCCTTTTTTCGAATTTTTAATTAGAATTTGAATTAATTAAAATTTAAGCGAAATTTCGACGTTTTTCCGCTATAACTTCCGAAAATATTATCGGATAAACATGATTTTAACATCAATTTAAAGATAAAAAAAATTAGCTTTCTAATAGAATCAGTATTTTAACATTTAACTTAAGCTTCTGTTTGTAATGAATTTTTAAAGAAGCATTTCAACTATATTTTTCAACAATATATTTCGGACAAAACAATAAAATTTAATCTGCAGGAGCACGTTACGAGTGGAAGGGGAAAAATTATCTTTTATCAATAGGTTGCCATCAGATAGATAAAAACTCAAATAAAAAAAATAAATAATTATTGCAAATTAAACATTTAAAAATACAATTTTCAGCACGTGTCTGTATGAAATGAAATAAATATGAAATATGTTTTTTCTTTTAAAAAAAAAGAAAATGCAAAAAATTTTTTTGTGACTTTTACAATATTATTAATTAAATAAATCAGCTGTTTTAATGTATAACTCAAGCTTCTATTTTTAACGAATTTTTAAAGAAATATTTTAACCATGTTTTTTTGAGCACGTGACTGGATAAAATAAAATAAAACAATGCCGGAAGTTCAAATAAAAAAAACTATCATCGCAAATCAAATCTAAAGAAATACAACTTTCAGCATGTGACTGGATAAAATAACATAAATATAAAATGAGATATCTTCTAAAAAAATAAATGCAAGGCAATGGATTCTATGATCGTTTGCAATATCTATATCATTAATTCCATAAATTATCTTTATTTACAGTAAACCTGGTTGAATTTAGACAGGATATGCATTGAAATCCCGACTTAATGGCATATTTCTATAATCGTTTGTAATATCTGTATCATTAATTCAATAATTTTTCCCCTTTTTCGCTTTCTTTAAAAAACATATTTAACATTTTGGCAACATCACCGAAAAAAAACATTTTTAATATTTTGTAAGCATAATCGATAAATTGTTAGAGCATTAAACTCAAAAAGTTTTTTCGAATAAAGTTACCGACTCTTTAACTACTAATAACTGAATCTTTTAACTTTAACTATTTCTTAAATTTTGGCTAATGAATATGTGATTTAATTGACAATTTCAGAACGCATTACTCATGGCGAACCAGCTGGTCGCCAAAGGCGGCTAGTATATATATATATATATATATATATATATAGATATATATAATCAAAATTAAAACATCAATAAATCTCCAACCATTTATAAGTAATTTCTAACTACCCTTCTTTTCTCATGTAGATAACATATATTCAACGCAATATTCTTTCCATTATCTTACTTTTTTGTGACCATGAACTTTTGAACTCTAACCATCATAATGCCAGGAATATAACATCTAAAAATTTATCACATCATTAACTTGAGATCCGATCACTGAAACAGATGACTAGGGAAGAAAATTGTGTCATCTAACCAAATAAGTTTCTGTGTCTGTTCAGAAATCTTTCCCTCTAACCATTGGAATTAGTTTTCTTACTTTATTGCTTGCTAAGTGAAGCATGAATATAGTTTCCAATTAAATAGAAAGTCTAGAATGAGTGACGGAAAGTTTAAGATGAGTCCAATCATTATAAGAGACTGAATTTTCTCGTACTCAGCGTTTCCTTTATCTCCCAACTTTCAAAATGAAAGTAGAACTTCTACTCCAAGAGTTATTATTCTATCCAAATTTCAAAAGTCATTTATAACGAAATTGGAAAGTTACAGGAGTTTGAAAACCATTCAAATTGAAGTATATAGTATCCTTGATATTATCATATTTGCTTAATTTCAACTTTTATGCGCATTATTACAATTGATTATTCCCATTTTCATTTACAAATATAAAAAATATCCAAAATTACTCAAATATTATCATTTTAAAGTAGAAAATTTATATGGATGTTACATTATCATCTATACTTATAATAAAGCTCAATGTGTGTGTGTGTGTGTGTGTTTGCGCTCTACAGGCCATACCGTTGAACTTACAACTACCAAATTTGGTACACCTTGAAGGTTGGGAATGTGCATCTCGGAACTCTTTTTCCGAATTTTTAGTTAGAATTTGAATTAATTAAAATTTAAACAAAATTTCAACGTTTTCCGCTATAAGTTCCAAAAATATTAAAGCACAAACATGATTTTTACATCAATTTAAAGATAAAAAAATTTGCTTTCTCATGGTATCAGTGTTTTGATGTATAACATAAGCCTCTATTTTAACGAATTTTTAAAGAAATATTTTAACCATGTTTTTTTATCACGTGACTGGATAAAATAAAAGAAAACAATGGCGGAAGTTCAAATAAAAAAATTATCGCAAATCAAATCTAAAGAAATACAACTTCTAGCACGTGACTGGATAAAATAAAAGAAATTTAAAATGTGATATTTTTTAAAAAAATAAATGCAAAGCAAGGTTTTTATAATCGTTTGCAACATCTAAATCATTTATTCAATATTTTTTCCCTTTCTCGCTTTCTTTAAAAAAACACATTTAATATTTTAGTAACATCATCGAAAAAAACATTTTTAATATTTTGAAAGCATGACGGATAAATTATTAAAGCATTAAACTCAAAACGGTTTTCCGAATAAAGATACCGACTCTTTAACTACTAATAACTGAATCTTTTAACTTTAACTATATCTTAAATTTTGTACTGAGTTTAAAGAACAAATAACATATATTTTTTATCTGCACTTATAAAAAAGCTCAATGTGTGTGTGCTCAATGTGTGGCACTCTACAGGCCAGACTCTTTGGGGGTCAGGAATGTGCACCTCGGAGCCCCTTTTTCGAATTTTTAAATTAAAATTTGAATTAATTAAAAATTAAACGAAATTTCAACATTTTTCAGCTATAACTTCCGAAACTATTATCGCACATACATGAACTTTACATCAAGTTAAAGATTAAAAAAATAGCTTTTTATTGGTATCAGTATTTTAACTTAAACTTCTATTTTAAACGAATTGTTAAAGAACTGTTTTAACCATATTTTCAGCAATATATTTTGGATAAAAAAATATAATTAATCTGCAAGAGCACATCAAAGGGAAAAAATTAGGTTTTATTTAGGTTTAAGTTCAAATTAAAAAAAAATCAACTATTACTGAAAATGAAACCTAAAGAAATGTAACTTTCAGCACCTTACTGAAAAAATTAAAATAAATATAAAATGTAATATTTTCTTTAAAAAATGCAAAGCAAAGGATTTTAAGATCGTTTGCAATATTTAAATCATTAATTCAATAAATTATCTTTATTTATACATGATTGAATTTATATAGGATATGTATTCGATTCCGGTCAAATGGCCAATTTGTAAAATATTAGAAATAGGCATATATATTCTTTAATGCTATTAATTTGATCTAAATGAAGTAAATAATTACATTTTATGTAGCTTGAATCAAACGATACATTTATGAATAATGAGTTTTAGATTTCTTCATACTTTGCTCAGTAAGCCATCTTTTACAGAATATTTATATAAATATTTTAAATAAAAATTGCTACATCAATCAGTCTTCTAAATCAATAATTAAAATTGACTGATTTATAAAATTAATGAATATTATTAGGAAAACGTGTTCTTTTAGAACTTTCCGTCCATCATCTTAAAGAAAATATTAATTTCAGGCCAATCAATGCCCGGAATTACTTCAAGGCTTATGAATATGTGATTTAATTGAAAATTTTAGAACACATTACTCATGATGAACCAGCTGGTCGCCAAAGGCGGCTAGTATATATATGTGAGTGTGTATGTATGTATAAGCGTTTATTTGTTTTCAGAAATACCCCGTGTTATAATGATGTCACTTACTAATTGAGGCCATATATTGGAAAGTTCCTGAAAAGAAACGGAAGTGGTCTCGGCAAAACTTTATAATATTTTAATTATACATTTGCATATTATGACTGGTTTGAAAGTAAGGTGTATTCCTCATGATATGGGCATTCTGGGTTCGAGTCCTGGTTATGGTATGGTTGTTTTTCTCTGTTTTCCATCTGTGATGTGTGGGAATGATAATGGTGTTTTACTACTATTTTTATTTATCACAATTTATTCAATTTTTATTTTTTATTTTCAGATTTATGAAACTGATGGTGGTCTATAATTTCTCATCAAAATAACTCGCATTCTTCACCTTCACATAAAAAATTCTGAAATCCTTGTATTTTAAAGATTCAGCTACTGCCTGTTTATGTCGATTTTTATTAGAAACTGCTGAAATTCCATTTAAGGAATTAAAAATTAATTAACTTTACTTAATGAATTAATATTTTTTAAAAAGTCTGTATTAGCATCAAGTGTCATCCACCACAAATTTTAAAAAATGAGTGGATGAATACAAAGTACTTTAGTAATGATTAAAAATGTGAACCAGGTATATAAATAAAGTTAAGTATAGGGAGAGTGAAAACTAATAGCAGGAGTTGGCGAAAGAGTTGTGCAAGTGAATGTGTACTTCTTTGGGTCATATTCATATGAGCCAGGAATATTCTTCTTCCCTTTTCTGCACTCAGGGACTCAGAGCTCCTTAACTGCTGCACTCGCGGATATGACATCATCATAATAATGAGCAAAGTTATGATCGCAATGAGTAAATTAATTCATTCATTGAGGTCAGATTCAAAATTACTTCTCTTGAAAAACAGCTAATGTTGGACAGAAAATTTGAATTTATTTTCTTAAAAATGTAATGTTTCATCTGCTTGATTCAGCCTTATAAGTTGTCTTAACCATATGCTTGGAGAAATGAAAATAACTAAAATTTCTCAAGATAATACGGATTTTTAAAAAATAACGAGCTTCCCATCCCCATATATTTTTTAACATAAGGCAAGACCGAAAATGTTGATTTCCAAATTCAGAGTCCAATATAAGAAAGTTGTATGCCTCACACAAATGAATAAAAAAAGACGAATGTGGTGTTTGAATGTGCTTTCGTCTATTAACTGAAATATATATGTGGCATAGAATTACAAGAGTTGTAGTTTCGCACAGCAAATTTCATTTATATCCAAGTATTATTTATTTTATTCATAATGATGTAATTTGATAGACATTTCGTTTTAATATATAAAAATACGAAATCTGAGAAACATGCATTTAAAGAAGTATTGTATCTTTAAATAATGTGGGGATTAATTATATTAATAAGATTATATAATAATATAATCTTTAATAAATGGGAATATAGTTTCATAAAATTAGCACCAATATAAAATTTAGCTCATTTTATGTAGATAACTGTTTAAAACTTAAAAATATGAATCAATAATTTCGATATTTCATCTGAAAATTGCGTTTTCAATGTAGTCATCTATTTTAAGATTCTGAAATTGAAGCAATTCATTTGAAATTTAATTAAATACCATCTTATATCATTCACCTTGTATAAATTTTTATGCTTCTATATTTTATAATATTTGTAAAATTCATATTTTAAATTATAATTATTATTCATAAGGATATAAAATCTATTAGCAATTTATTTGATTCGATAACATTTCAAATTTATCTTAGTAAATTGTCTTTTTTTTATTGTTCGAAATTATGTGTGCAATTCAAAGCATAATAAGTAAAAATAAGTAATTTGTAATCAATTTGCCCAGTTTACATAAAAAACCCTTTTTTCAAAGTCCTTTTTATTTTTTTTGCAAATTTAACTAATATTTCATATAAAATTAACCGGCTCCCACAAAATATCTATAATTAGACTTGGTTTGCTGAAATTAAGAACTTAAGAGTGAAATGTTAGGCCTTTAAATAGAAGATTCGTATTTTTTCCAGGTTATATAACATTAAATTCCATTTTATTAACGATCCTTCGTTCTCTCTTCCATTCATGATTCTCCCATTAAACAAGCTCCATTAAACATTTCAAAGATATTTATTCTTTTCAAATTAATAATCACAACCATACTATTTTCTTCACTAAGTCACATATTTTTCTTCAGCCGATGACAGCTTTTATTGCTCCTGATTTACTGAAATATTGAAATGAAAAAAGTTAAAAATCGTCAACTGAAAGTACAACCTTTGAAAGACTCTTATTATCAAAGAGATGGCCTCCATTAATTTCTGAAAAAGAAAATAAGGCATTAAGATATGGAAGGTGGACTTGATAAAATTGATTCTCAAATTGATAAGAATCTAGACAATTTCGTTAAGTTAATAATGCTTGGATAATGTGCATTGCCTTTCATTGACTTTCTCAAGCTATTTATTATACTTGAGATAAAATCATTAATAAATAAGATGTAAGAAAATGTAGTATTGATTCTCAAATTTTACGAGGTTATTTTTTTATCATTGAAGTATTCAGAAAGCAGTTTTAAAAAATCTATTGAATATGAGACAAGACATGATGTTAGAAATAATATCATGCTTAATCAGAATAGCTTTATTCTTCACATAATCTCATCTTGCAATAATTATCAAAGTAAAGAAATCTGGGCAGTTTTACATACGATTTTCTTCTGCAGAAACTGCATTATATATTATGTTCTACACCGTTGATAACTAGACAAAATACAAGAAAAAGAAATAGATTTAGAAATTAACTAAAATTTTGAGAGAAAATGAAGCCTATTTATTGAATAGATTTTTTTGAATTTCCTAATAATTTCTATTATTCACAGTTCGTTTAATTTTTTTAATCTGGAATAATTTGTCCTCTGTGTAGTGATTTCTCAACTCGTCTGTCAACAGGCCGGAACGACGACTTAATTTAAATACATTACCATAGCAGTTCACAGTAGCACAAATACAGACCTAAGTAGGTCCGTAATTTTAAATGCCGGTTGGATGGCAATTTCTCTGTCGACACGACTTCTCTTCTTCAAGCATGCGAGACTGATTATTAGGACTCTGGAGTGGTCCACATTGTTGGGTGTAACGCTAATCAGACCCAACGGTTTGCAGTGCAAATAGGCATCATGCGCACAGTTCTGGAGGCCCGAAGTTAAAACGTTGCCACTTGGCCATTGACATTCTGATCAATTGAAATGGTTATTAGTTTACTGCTGAAGCTTTCAATTTATTTCTTTGAATTCCTTTATCTATCTATCTATCTATTTCTATATCTATTTCTTTCTCTCTCTCTCTCTACGTATATATATATATATATATATATATATATATATATATATATATATTCTTGATCTGCTGATATATATATATCAGGAGATAAAATAAAGTTTGCATTCTGGCTAATTGAGATGCTAGATCTTTATTCAAAATAAACACACTCACGTTGAAGTGTTATTATATTAATACGTATTATACGCTCATATTAATACGTTTAATTATAAATTAGAGCAGAGAAACCTTCTCTAAGTATAAACTTTCCCTCAAATGAATATACGATGTAATATATACCCTCATGAAAAATGATATCATAATGAGCTTTATTGTTTGAAGATAACAATGCTCCATATCAAACAATAATTTCGGCTAATTTCAGTTTCTTTTAATTGAATTGTTATAAGTAAGTGTTTGGTTCTAGGTAAAATACAGACACATTATCCTATTGGGCAGTAACGTGGGTTTCTAAAGACAAATGCGTACAGACTTCTACTTTTGAAACAATTACAGAATGGGGATTGTAATTTTTTTCTTCAGAATGCTTTTTTGTTATGTATTCAACTTTATCACTGAATTAATTATTAAATCTTTCTTTACTTTCCATTAAATTTAATAGAACGAAGGAATTGTTGCATGAATTGAATTGTTGATACATAAATTTTTATTTAGAAATAATGAATTAGCTAATTTTAAACTTTACATCATTGTGTTCATTGTCCTTTTAAGCGTCAATATTTAAATCAGGTTTTGGCTAGGGAGTCGATAGTTGTAGTTTATTCCATATCTATTGCCAATAAGAATTGCATGTATTAGTAATTAATTGAGCAGACTCTTTTATTATTTATGTTCAACATTGGTGACAGAAGAACATTTTATGTAATCTAATAATTGCAATTTAATGAAACTTGCTGAAATATATTTGGATGAAATTTAGATGTATTTTTTATCTGAAGGGACAAGATACGTTTAATTTATTGCTTCTTCAAAATCAAGATTCCATTAAATTAATACAAGCTGGCACTGGATTTGTAGTTTAATGATAAAACTTTTTGAACATGAGCAGAAATAGTGCTGTTAAGTTGTAAACGACATCAAATTCATTACTATTATTTAGGTAACAAATATTTTTAAAAATGGTGGGCTGAGATCTGTTAACACATCACTCGTTTTGAATCTGATTTTTCTCATTTTGTAACTTATTTTCTAGTGTTCATTTTTAATCAGGCTTAATGTATGAAAATACAATGATGATAAATCCTTGAATTTAGATTTCCTATGATTTATTTCCAAGGATTAGAAATAATGATTTGTTTGAGATTATCAAAGCTATGTTGTCAAACTGAAGGTTATATTAAAATATTGACCACTGGCAGATAATTGCTTCACATTTATGAATAAAACAATTCTAATCTTTTCAAGTATTCTTAATCGGAAGAAATGGTTTCAACTTTCTCACATCATCTAGATAAGCGCATTATTCAGTAACACTTGTCTAGCTTTGTCGTTATATGAAATCATTCCTGATAACTACATCCTTATGCTTTGGAAAGAAGCTTTATTCCATAGAAGAAAAATTGTTATGATCCACAATTTTGTAATTACTTACTAACATAATTTTTTATATACTTATAGTGTGCTTATACAATAATCGTGCAATAATATAAATATAAAATGAAATATTTGCCATTTGTGAAACTCAGATTTTACAGCAATATCGAAGATCTAATTATTCTGACCATCCAAATCAAAACCATAAAATAGGATATAAAGTAAATAATGACTGATGAGAGAAATCAAACTGATAATTTGTTTTTATATTAGGGGTAGCAGTCAGTCATATAAAAGCCTGTAAAATTATTTCAGGATTATTACAAAATTACAGAATGTTATAAATTGGAGAATGCTCCATGCAGTCAATTAACTTCAATATAATTAGAGAAAGCTCCACGTAGTCAATTAACTTGAATATAATCATGTTAGCATTTTAAATTATACTGTATTTCATGCTTGCAAGCTTAAGTTAGCATTAAAATAAATTATAACTTTTTTTATTAGTTGTCAACTGAAGGGATTACATTTGTAGTCAAAACGGTGTAATGAACACTCCTGGTTATTTATATAATAATTGATTTTATAGAGAAATAAATATTTCAATTGCGTTTCTAATGACATTTAGAGACTTTCAAAACACTAAAAATTATGTTTTTTAAAAAAATAATTATTTGTGATATTTATTCATTTTTAAATTATTCAATTCAAAATTTTAAATTTGCCCTGAAATTCGAGAAAACAAAAATGCGGTTATTTTCCAAGCATAATGCAACAAAGTTTTAATATAATTTTCTATTAGTGTCAACAAAAAATTATTTTTCCATTGGAATAGTAAGGAAATTAATCAATAAATTAATTTGGGCATAGTAATGCCAAAGTGAAACAAATGAATTTTGATTGTCTATTTGTGTGCTGAAAAAAGCATTAATTTCATTTATAAAATAAAATTCCTCCAATTTTTTATTCTATTACAAACAATAAATCTATAAAATGCAGTTTTGACTCCTTTCTCAATGTATTGGTTATTTTCATAATGCTTTGCTTAAGCCTCTTTATCTTATAATATTTTATTATGCGAAATGGTTCTCTTATAAATATCTGCTTCTATTTCTGGAACCCATTTCCAAATTAACTAACAAACCGCGTGGGAAATCAAATACGTCAAGTAAACTTGTTGACGCATTGCATGCCAAATATTTATACTCTTGCCTCGGTGGTGTAGCATTCCAGGTCATATTTTCTTCTCCTCAACGAGGTTATTTCGTGACTGGAGGCACGAGAAAATCCATTTCATTTCAGTCATTTAAAGCATGAACTCTTTCATATTGAGAAATTGATTGAATTGTGCAATCATTTAACATTGATCATATCATGATTTATTATGATGAAATTTTTTCAAGCAATTAAAAAAAATGTTTTAAATCAGTGACAGGGCATACTTATCGTTTAGCATACTTCATTTACCTCTACAATCAAATTCGGAGGTTTAAAATATGAGGCTAATTTGAGGTGTTAAAAACTTGATTACCAAAAATTTTATTTAAAGGATAAGAATGGCACCGTGGAAGAATCTAAAACTTTCAACTAAATTGATAATAACAGATTAAAATAATCAAAATATTATGATGGTAAACAGCAAAAAAGTTATCATTCTTTTTTATTTTAATGGTGATGATAGTTTCTTTGAAGTTTCCTCAAAGTTCTGAAAAGTACAATATTTTGAAAGAAGAATTTCTAAAAAATAGTGTTTAGAATATAATTATTCCTAAAATTTACTTTTATGCATGCTATTTATTGTAATAATTCCTTATAGGGAAACATATTACAAATGTTCTCAACATGCGTTTACTGAGACCATGATCAGTTTAAATAGTAACTACAATCATTTTGATTACGTGGAATAGATCAAAGTTGTATAAAAATAAAAAAGTAAGTCTCATTCTAATGCTTTGTTTATAAATGTAACTGAAATTAGAAGGAACATTTTTGGGATTAAATTTTAGTTCCACCCTAGCTCCTTTACTTTTGAAGACAGAAACGAATTGCCTTAGATGTCACTTTATTTAACTGCATCTGATGTTAAACTGATGCATGCAACACATTATTTAGAAAGTCATTAGATTGAAAAACGGTTTCACATAACCCTAGCCTTTATGAAATAAGTTGGTGGAAATAGCGGCGTGGAATTAAATTTCTATTCCTCTTCTTCCATAATCATAGGAATACAATTTAGTCCTTTGATTTACTCTTGAAAACTTTTGTAACGCCTTAAAAAAGTTGAAAAACAATTCGAATAAATATTATAAAAATTCAAGTGAAAAATTGCTTATTTCCATTATTTTATTTGTTTAAAATTTAAGTACATTTTTACAATTTTGCTATTCAAATTCTTTCTTTTAACCAGTTTTTAAATGGGGTTCAATTCATTGTATTCCGATATTAACGGTCGAGCAGATATACAGTTGATACTAAACTCAGTTCAAATTGTTTGAGAAAAAAAAACTACAATACTTTTTTACTGATACAAAGCAAAAGTATATTAATTATAGTCATGAAATATGTTTCTAGTTCAAATGCAAATGCAGAATTCCAGAAAAAAGAAAATTTCCAAACTACATCATTTTTAATACGGTATATATAACGGTATATATAAGGAAGAGGGCTCCAATGTAAATCAATCGGGTAGAATGAATCGAGGCGGATAAAGTCCAAGCAAAGCAGCGGAGAAAAGGGAAAGGAGATCTGAAGAAGAATCAAGTGGAGTCAAGCCGAAGTGCGGCAGTGGAGAGAAGCCGAATCTGAACGGCCTGGTGTTCAGCGAAGAGAACAAGTAACGCTGTGGAATTTATCGAGAAGACCTAAGAGAGAGAGGTCTTGAATGAGGAGTCCTGCACGGAGGACTATTGTGTGACGTATTCTGACGAAGCCTGCGTCGTTGTCGGGAACGGAGCTGTCCCGAACTAAGAAGTATTCCCGTTGTGGGAAGTAGTGAGTCGACAGCAGAGGCAAGAAGGGACAAAGGAATAGTTCAGCCTGTTCTGGAGAGACCCAGGAGGTGTAAAGCGAATCCCATAAAGATTCCCTCTCCGGCTGAATCCTGTCTGGCCGCTCTGTGGACATTGTCACTACAGAATTTCTGCCTGTGGACTACTATTTGTAGTGTGCTGTCCTGTGTGTTCGTCTCGGCTGTAAATAGCTATCTCCTGTACTTATTTGTGTTGTGAATATTTGTCGTCTGTGTGCTGTCCTGTCCTGTTTCTGTAAATAAATGTCTGTGTTTTGTTCGTCAACTAAAGGACTGATCATTCTGTGTGAGTCATCATCATCTCTAACACCATATACAACCACTATATAATATACGAGGTAAAAAGAACCCGACGGATTTTTAGGATTAATAGAGGAAATCCGTAACAATATGATTACAAACCTTGAATAAATATCACCAGAAACTATGATCGGTTTCTTCTCAATAATCAAGTGTAGAAGCTTATACTTTGAAAAGATGAATACATTGTAAAAGTGCATTTTCTTTTCTTTTGATACCAGACAGTTTACTTTCCTTCAAATGATTTACACAATAATTATAAGAAACAGATAAATGTAAAAATTATTGTCATAAAACTGTGCTTCCAATAGGTATTCAGTGAGTTAACGAAACATAATACAGTTATTGACGCATATATTAAATTTTTTTACATGTGTTTATTGGTGGACTATAATGCATTGGTTTTTTTGGGGGGGGGGGTAGTTCTATTGTCTCCAGATGATAGTTGTCCTCCCAAAGATAGTTTTCCAGTATATATTGACAAGGGAAATGAAATGTCAAGCTTTTCGAAATATTTATCTTCGATAAACGCTCCGTTGCCTTTTTTTGTTATATTCATCCATATTGCATTATGTCGCTTATACTACATAAAGGAAAATTTGTTTCCTTTATGTAGTGTAAGCTCTTTTAAAGGGAATATAAGGCTATTTTCATCCGTCCTTGTAATCAGTTAGAGTCCTATAAATGATTTCTCCCAAAATTTAAATATCTTTTTTTTTACATTCTTCCTATTCTTCTGACCACAAGGACATTTTATAGTTTTCACAATCTTTGAAAATTTTAAGTGTTAATGTGTAATTAAACTAAAATAGATACTGGAAATCCGAATTAATTTTGTATTAATTCCATCGATAAATTTTTCTATCCAAATAATTATTAATTTTTATTGTTTAAATAACATGTTTAATTGATATTTTCAAATATATTTAATAAATAATGCTGCTTTTATACGTGAAATGCTCAGTAAAAGGAGAGCCATGCATTTAAACAAGTACTAGGAGTATAACAGTTAAGTGATACATCATAAAAACATATTGGGTTTCTTTTTATCCAGGCAAAATGAAACAACTCGACGTGACAGGAAGTCTTTGGACGCCTCTAATAGAAATACCGAGTTACACTGCTTCTGTAGATGTCGTTAATTGTAAAAGTGTTATCGATGCAGAGTTTTATGCACAAACGGACTTCTCGATTATGTCTTATAAATGTTCGATGGGACTCATATCGGAAGATCTGGGTAGCTAAATCACTCTCTGGAATTATTTTTTGATATTCTTTAACTAATCACGAACATCACTGAGAACATTAAGATCACCAATGTTTGAAAGTCATCTCTAAATAACTGAACATAACCATTTCGATTCAATGATCAGTTAATTTGGGCAGTTCATTCCTTGTATAAACAGCCTTCAGCATTATGGAACAACTTTCAGAATGCCTTGTTGACAACTAGAGCCCATTGCTTCGTGAACTCTAAATTCATCGTCAGCAATTACCAATTAAAAAATGACTCATCTGACTAACACTCACGGTTTTCTAGACGTCTAGGGTGCAACTGATAGGATCACAAGCCCAAAAGAGGAGTAACAATCAATGTCATTTTATTAGAAAAGGCATTCGTGTCCTTGATTTTTGCCATAGCCCATTAATTACAAATACCCATGAACTGTCTTAACGGATATGCCCATTAAACGTCCAACAGTGATTTCTGCAGATATTTCTGGCAGTATTGCTTGTCTGTTAAGACTTTCAATTCACTGGTCTCATCATTTAGAGCAGGCTGTTGACCACTGTGTTGCCCATGATTGCAACTTATGTGCCATGTATTCTGGTATTATCTTCTACTCTTAACACTATAGATCTTGGAATATTGAATTTCCTAACGATTTCGAGAAAGAAACTCGCATTTTAGCTCCCATTTATAGATTACAATTTTGTATATCCTATCATGAGCAATAATCATGCCATAAGTCTTTTCATATGTATTACTTGAAAACAAATGAAAGCACTGTACATTTATAGATTTTCTATGCAATACTGTTATTGTTAGTATGTTTGTTGATTGCTGTCACGAGATTTTTTTCACCTCAGTGTAAATACTTATGTTTACTGAACTATTGCCTTTCATTATTTCATTGTTTGTCATCTCAATTTCTTTTTCTGTAAAATATCGTCCAGTTTCAAAAAAAAAAAAATCGTTTATTCACATTGTTTTAAAAACTTAGGGAAGTAAACGAGTTTTAAGTGAATTTTAGATGAATTAGATTTTATACTGCATTCAAATGTATAAAATCACAACTCCACAGTTCTCAAAAAAATCTTGAAATTCTAATTCACTCAAATAATTCTATGGACTCAATATCGATTTATTTTATTTCGTTTTCATTGATAAATATTTGAACATTATTTAAATATGACAACTTGCAATCACTGTAGCGAGTTCTCGCTTTTATGGATAGTCCCAACCAACATCTAAGAGGTATTTTGAGAAAATGAAACAGATTACCAATGCAGATGTAATGTTCACAATTTCCTCCACACTAAATATCTTGACAGATGAAGCAAGAAGAGTTTTCTGCCAATGTATTGGATACAAAAATAGTTACAACTCAGTAATTGCTTGTCTCCATAAAAATGTTATTGACATGTCTTCGATACAAAAATTGCCCATCAATTCTCATTTTACTTTCTAAAACCTTCGTTTTTATCGAAACACATGGAAAACGGACAGTTCCTAAATTTTTACATCATATTATATACTGATATACATTTGAATTTATTTAATTTTGAGAATTCAGTTCGGCTTTCTCCATTTCATTCATGAATATCTTAATTGCAAGTATGAAATACTGTATTCTTTCACTGCAGAATCTTATTATCAGCAATTAAAGAATAAAAAGAAATCGTAATGAAATTCATATTGTAAGAAACCAATATTATTAGTAAATTATATTAATGAGATCAATTAGAACAACACACTGTGCATTAAAGTTCATTTATCAAGGTGAATTATATGTATCTTATCAAAAAGTCAAAACGCATCTATTTATACAAACATGATTGCAATGAACAACTTATTTAACTTTTCATGACTCAAAACTTATCTTAGAAGATTCAAAGAGTCTGTATTAGATTAAAAAAGCAATTGTATAGTTGATAAGAAAAAAGTTTGAGTTGTATCAAACTCAAAAGGGTTAAATTTAGATTTTCAAATATTCTTCTGCTTTAATAAAATTAAAAATAATCGTTTCATTCCTGAAATACATTTTTTTTCAATTCTTTTTCTTATCTTGCAAATTTTTTCTCTTACATTAGAAAATCTATTCTCCGTCTGTTAATATTTTTTATTTGCAAGTGAGTATTTTTTAAAAATTCTATTTGATTTGGAGTCTGTTCTCGATTTTCTTTTTCTTTTGTTTTTTCATAGTTCTTTTTTTAAATTCTTTCTATTTTTTATTTCTATATTTTTTTTATTTTTTCATTTTAAATTGTGTTTGTACCTTTACTTTCTCCATTTCAAACTTTCAATTAAGTATTAAGTTTTTAACCTTGTTTTATAACTATTGGCACACAAGTGTAATTGCCTACAAACTAAAAAAGTTTATATTCTAAATAAGATAAGAGACTCTCTTTCTTATTTATTCATATTTTAATAAAAAAAAACAACAACGAATAAACATGTTCTTTTAATTTTATATATATATTTATATATCGGCATTATGAAAGGCAAAGCAGGAATTGTGATATTTCTGGTATAAAAGTTATTAAAATCGTTTGAATCATTGGACCATAAAATTCTTCAATTCTTAATCAGATGCAATTTTACTTTGCTAATAAAGAAAAATATTTCTCATTACGGTCTCTAGAAAAGTTTGACAAAGAGCATTATTCATAAATCTTAATACAGAACTGGAATGATGATTAATAGTTGAGATATTCGATAGGTCTCTGATTCCGGTCACCAGAATAAAATAGGAATAATTTATGAATAAGCCTTGAGCTATTTTAAGGCTCTAAAATTCTCTTGGATGTAGTAGGTCTGGTAAAATTCCTTGCATATATATCCTCCTAAGGCTCATTATGAAAGGAAAAATATATAAGGAAATCATTAAAAGTCCCTGTCTACATTATAATTTAGAGGTATGCATTTAACAATTCAGCCATTTTAAATAAATATATTGAAATAGAACCAAATGGATACGAGTTGAATCAAACATTCGTATTTAATCTAAATCAGCAAATTCAAGCATGTCATTAATTTTCGACTGTACATATTACTGTTTGTTTCAGTACCCTGATACATATACTTTTCAACGACTCAGTCTCACTAAAGAGTGAAGTATGGAATAATGAGGGCATTTCTGGAATACTTTTTCCTGCTTTGACAATGAATCCCACATCTTTAGATACTTTTTTTTTTCAATTATTTTCACATGAATGGGAACATCATGTCGTTTCTGATATTAATTTTTTTAAATTTAATTCTGCAAGTATTAAGAGTTACTTTATTGCTAAAAGAAAACTACACTTAATATCAAATTTCCTCTCACACCTACCCCATTTCGCAGAATTAAACCCATCTTAACGCATGCGAAGATGCGAGGAGTGTTTTAAATTCCATTGACAAACAATGCGTAAGATATTACTGTTTTAATTCACTCAGTTTCATCATTTATTTATAAAAACTAAGTACGCATTTACATGCAATGTCTGAAATAAAGAAAAACTACAAAAACGTTTAATTTATTTGACTTGTAAACACTGAGTTTTTTTTGATACATAAGAACAGACATAAAGTCTTTTCAATCACAAAAATTCATGTTTTACTGTACTCTGCTACATAAGTGCATCTATTCATTTATATTTGCTGATGTTTAATTTTTATTAACAGATATTTTTAGAAAATGGTTCGTACTCCTTACTGAGTTGGATATTATGGAATGAAAAATTATATTCATCACTTTCGATTATTTCATATCAAAGTTATACAATAGTCAATAAAGAAAATTCTATCTTTGCTTATAATTTCAAGATACCTAACTATTATTTCCATTCTTTATATTTAACAATGCCACATAATGGCATTCTGCAATAAAAAGTTACTCATGTTTAAATTTTAATATTCAAACCCATGCCAATATATCTTACTAAAATCTTCTTTCATATTTCGTGTTGACTTTTTTAATTTAATTATTCTAAAGATTATCAGTCTATGTGACTTCAGCAAAAAAGAGTATACTTATATGTAGATGAACACTAAGAAATGTGGAAAAGTTTCAAAGCCATTTTGCTTAACCACATACCAACTCAAAATTTCTTTTAATATGCATTTATTTCTGATTTTGAAAATGCGTTACTAAAATTCCTATTTATTAAAGGATATTAAAGTTGACATCAAAATTCCAATTTATTAAATTTCTAACTGCTAAAATATCATGAGGGTTTTTATAGTTATTTTTCCAGTTATACTAATGTCCTGTTTTAAAGGACATCTTGGGCTATTTTGGGACAGACGGCAAAGTTGAGCCGTGATCAGGAGACGAGAATGACATCCGAGCTGCTACTCCCCTCTCACAGCTTTCATGCAACACAAGAGGGTGGTCAGTTGACTCCTGCAGACTTATCATACACCAGACAGGCTTGTGTGATGGTTCATCTGTGGAATCGGGGCTAGAACCTAAAGTCCTTTTGTTTTAAGGCTAGCACTTTAATACCAGGCCACCGCGAACCATAGAGCATTTGGTATAACCGTAGTAAAATATACTAAGCATTATGGAATATATAGATGATTCGATTTTTAAAAAAAGTTAATTTATAGGCGAAAAACGTTTTTCAAAAATTGATTAATTTCCGATTAGTTCAAAAGGTGCAATAGAGCTAGCAATTCAAGCAAATTGCATTTACCTTGAAATAGGAAGTGGATTCTTCAGTTGGAGAAAACATATGGATTAAATGCAACTTTTCTGAATCTCCATTCTTCAAACAGACGTCATTTATGGAACTGAATGATAAGACAGTTCTGGAAGCATTGACATTTTCTTATATTTCCCCTTCATTTCCAATATTATTGCTGCACTTTCTTTTTTATTAACATGTGAAAATTTTTAAACATGCCGTTATTGAGTAATTGCAAAAGCAGGAAAAGGCATAAATCAAAATTTTAAAGAAAAAAAAATTACTCGAATACTTCTTTTAATTCTATTCAACAACTCAATTTGTTCTGTTATATACTCCTTTAACGTTTCCAGGGCAGTATAAATAAGCTTCTTGAAGGAATCCGCATCTCCGTTCTTAAATGAGATCTTTCTAATATCTTAATAATTTTTGGTACCTTCGTTTTTGTAGCCAAAAGCATTCAAGTCGAATAAGCGAACAAGTTTGTTATTCATCAGCGAGTTGAACAAGTTTGTTGGCCAATGGCAGGGACCGTTGATTCAACATCCATTTACCATCCGTTTAAATATATATGTAAAACTCTGCTCCTTATCATGCCATTAATTGAGCAGAAAGCAAAATTATAAACTAGTAGCAATTTATATTAAATTACAGAAAAAAAAATAGTCAAAAAAACCTTATAGAATTAATTGATGCGATATTGAAGTTATCATTGAGGAACAAATGTCTGGAAAAACAATTTTTTGGTTGGTTTAGTTTAGTTTGATTAACGTCCCGTTTAAAGCAACACGAAGACTATATTGGGACGGACCTCGTAATTTTGAACCAGGATCTGATGACGAGGACGACACCTAAACTGGCACCCCCTCTCCACATCACACCACACCAACGGGAGGAGGTTTGGCCTGACAGATTTGAAGTGCAAGAGACCCCCTCACACAACGGTTCTTCGGTGGAATCGAGTCCCAAACCTGAAACCTTTCGGTTCCGAAGCCGAGACCTTACCGCCAGGTCACCACGGCCCCGATTTTTTGGCTGGATGAAACAATTTCTATAATGATGTCATTTGAACGACTTTTACATCAATTAAAGTGCAATTTATTTATATTATTTATTTCATAAATATTATATTCACCAGTATCTTAAAATGTAGTAGTGGTGTATTTCATAGCGTTATGCATATACATATTGAATTTTTTTTCTTATTTTCTCGAATAAGGGGTTTTTGTATTAATGTAAATCACATAGAATAAGCCGGCGTCCTGGCGTAGGGGTATAGTATCTTCCCCGGAATCTGGGAGTCCCGGGTTCGAGTCCCAGTTCGGTCATGGTTGTTATTCTGTGTTCTATCTGTGAGTAGTGTGAATGTATCCCCTGTAAAAAGGAGTTGTGCAAGCGAATGTGAAGCATGACGTACTCTTGACCTTACATGGGGCTATTGAAAAACAAGGGACTCTAAATTAGGCTTAAATAATTGACTATCGGTCGGTGCGCCTGTATAGTGCCATTGGTAACAACAACAACATTGTATAATCATGAAGTAATAAGCAAAAGAATAAATTTAACCAGGTGAAATAAAATTGAACTATATATTAAAAGTAAAAAATCAAAAAGTTTTGATTTGAGTAATTTCTACAAGAAAACGAATTCATTTTGTAACAAAAATTACGATTATGCACAATAAACATAATGAATTGATTTCATTTCTGTAATCAGCACTGATAATTACATAAAAGTCGTTAAATATTTTTTATAAATGCAAAAATTTTCGGTATTCAGCCTGTTGACTTTATTAAAGATCAATGAGATGTTTATTTTCTGGTAATTTGTTTCAAAATATAGTTTTTACCTCATTTTTTTTCAAAAGGGAGAAAAGAAATACGGCTAAAAATTACATTTAATTATCCATATAAATATTTTATACAGAGTGGTACTAATGCTATATGATATTAAGTGGCACAAAAATAATATAGCATTAGTATCATTTAGCATAATTTGAGGGGAATAAATTTTATATGTATTATCACACTACAATGTATATATCATCATGCCTAATGCTATACAGTAATTTTTAGTCTTATTTCTGTTTTATTAAAATTTACAGTCTCAATTTTTAAAAAAAGAAACATCAAGTAATAAAAGAACATTCCATGCCTTTACTTAAGTCCCTTCTACATTTGACGTTTTTACATACATATGCACGGTCGAGAGTTCGCTACTGATAAAATGAAGTATCTTAAATAGTAGATATTTTACTTCATACCTGTTTTAAATAAAAAAATAGATAACATTAGGTACTTTCTTTTGTTTTTGAACTTTTCTAGACAGATAACCCTGATAAGCATCGACGCCGATTCCTTATGCAATACATAGTTTTTTTTCTGCTCACTAAGTCAGATATCCACGTATAGGAAAGTGTTTTTAGAAGTTTTTTTCGTTAAAGACGTTTTAGGCTTATTCATTTGGATTTTCTTTACAAAAGTTTGAATCAGAAAGTAGGAATTTAATTTCATTTTTTGATGTTGAAAATTATGTATTATTTTATTAGTGAAATTATTATGCTGATTTACATCTTGAAATATAGATTTTTGGCTTAAAGAAAAATTTATTTTTATAGATATAATTTTATAAAATTTATTTATTTAATATATTTAAAATTCATTTTTTTTGCTAATTTGGCGTTTCAATTCTTTTAGACTATGATTTCGTTTTGTAAATAGAAGTTATTTAAGTATGTGAAAAAGACACACGTATTCGAAATAAATGCATTACCTTTGTTTATCCAAAGATTTATCATAACTCTATGCAATTAAATTAAATTATTATATTTCAAAACCAAATAAATTAGTGGAGATCCAATTTTAATTTTTAATGTGGTAAAATTAAAATTTAATTCATAGAAAATTTACATATTTTTTATGAATATAATACAATGCATCACAATTTTACTCTGTCTTGTGATATGCATTTATTATTAATAATTTGTCTCGCATTTTGTGGAGAAATATTTAAAACTTCTTTGTACAGTGTATTTCTTATTTAAATTTTGTTATTGAGAATAATTAGTTTGTATGAAAACTGCTTTAATTTTGTATAAGCAAATTTTTAAAAATATATATGAAATTTAGTATTTAAATGTATATCTAACGAAATTTTATCTTTTTAAATGCCTACATCACTATAATAAAAATAAAATTGCGAATTATGAATAACTTACATGCTTCTAGGAATTAAAAAGTATTAAAGGATTTTTTTAAATCCTTTTTTCTATTAATAAGAAATGTAATTAAGAACTTTGTCCAAAGTTTGGAATATTTAATTAAACAGTTACTATTTTATTAATAAAAATCTTAGGTACACCTATTTCTAAACATTTATATAAATGCTAAAAATAAATGGAATTATTTTGTTTACGACTTGTTTTAATTATCACTGACATTCTTAACTGTTGCAGGTTCTTTAGCGATTAAATATTATATTTCCTATAAGGGTTTTTGAATATGAATATTTATGGCAACTAGCTTATCTTTGAAATTCAATAAAATTTAAATTCTTTTAGATCAAAATTAATAGTAGATTTTATACATTCAAGGGGCATAGTTTGCATGTTCTCTAAAAGATAACTTTGAATTTAGAAGCGCGTTTGTATATCCTATAACTTTAAACGAAAATTTCTCGTACGTAAATGAATTTGTTTGTCTCCTGTAAGACTTTACCAAATCAGATCACATTTTATATTCGGAGAACATTTTGATTTTTTTATTTTATCCATGCAGGTTTATTTCCTGAAAAAATGCAGTTTTACCCGCAGTTTTCTTATAACTACATAAAAGACATGACGCTGTATATAAGCTGTACTCGCGTATCAGAGACGGAGTAGTGGTTACCGGTGTCGAATTTACTTGCATTTTTCTCATTTTCCGTCCTGCGTTTGCAATTCAATTCGCGTATCTTGCCGCTGAAAGGGATTTTTCTGGAAAAAGAAAGATTTTAACATCACAAAAATATTTTAAAGATAACTGTTTGAGCCTTCTTCTATCTGCTCTCATACTGATAATGTCATGCAGCACCATCTCATATTTTTTTTTGTGATACTTGCATTGCTACAATAGGTTGATAACATATTGGTACCTTAAACTTTTTTGCTATGATACTGATGGATTAAGATAAAAAAAAAGATTTGAGATAAAAAAAGATTGAAAAGTACTTATCACTAATCAGTATGTGATTCGCATCTACTAAAAAGACCCGATCTTTAAAAAAATATGTCGAATGAAGTTTTGCTACCGATGTATTTTATAATTATTTACCCAGAAAACAGGTTGGTTGAAAATAGAAACTTAATTTTTATTTAAATCATCGTAATTCACAAGCATGATGTGCTCATAACTTTAGGTAATCTGCAGAGACTTTTATCTGGAAAATTAGAACTTCAGGATAATGTTGAAGATATGGTAAATTACATTAATCTAGTGAAGTAACATTACATATAATTATATATGATTATTGTTCATCATTAATGATCACAATTAAACTTATTGAAGATTATGAATAGTCGCCTCTTATTATGTGAAATCAACAATTTATTTCTTTTAATATAACATAGATATTAGATAAAACAAGTATCATAGAGTTTGTGCCTCTAAGACCTGATCCGGCGAAAGAAATGCGAAATTGATAGCTTGTCGGTAAAGTCTTCTTTGAGACTGAAGTACTCCTATTTTGATATTTGATTCTACTGAATAACTCTATGTAAGCTGACTTGGAACACATTAAATATGTCAGACAAACATCTTCTGTTAGTATGGTTTGGAAGTTTAGAGAAGGGAGGGCATCATAAGTGCCATTCTTCTCTTTTAATAGCTGTGTAAAATAATAAAATATGTTCCAAAATATCTCTATTGTTTTATAAAACAGAATATTAATATAACCATACCAAATCTAAAACCTGAAATAAAAAGTAGCTTTAATTCTTCGCTGGAATTAACGTAAAACTAGGAAAGAGAGCAAGATTTTGACACCAAATATTGTACCAAATCTCAAATTTCATGAACTTAGACCTTTCTCTAAAATATATTAGATCAGAGGAGAAAAAATGAGCTTGCATTTTCGATTTGCGCAAAGATATATTCGATCAGCTCAATAATGAATTGTAGTTTATAAACAATGAATATATTTCGTTTGAAATCAGAATTATAAAACGATAACAATATAGGTGATTTCCATAAACACGAAATCCAGCATATTACTCAAACTGTATCGGAACAAGAATAGACATTAATTTGAAGCATAATAAAATCAAAATTTATTTTTATTAAAGAAATAAGGAAATTCGATGAAATATATATATATATATATATATATTTCTATTTTACTACTATAAGTATAATAATTTATTTAATATTTAACTTTATCTGAAAAGGATAGATATTTTCAGCAACGAAGAATATTACAGCAGATATTTTGAATTAATCTTGAGGTGAAAGATGTCATATCCTTTATTACTTACCACGTTCTAATTTATCAGCTAAACTTTTCTTTAAAGAAATATGATATAAATTGATGTATGATTAGTAAGAGTTTATATGTAATTTTATTATTACTTTTTTATATTTTTTATGATTTTATTTTAATTTATGAGCAACTTTATTTTAAATAAGCATGCATTTTTTTCTAATATTTTCCTCCCCCATTTTCTCTCATTTTGCATTTATATATTTCTTGCAAATTTTGTTTACATTGTTAACTTTTCTTATATATCCTAATTTGTGTCTCCAAACAAAATAAAAAGAAAATGAAATCTACATTCGCAGGTTTCAAGTTATCACGCGAGAACATTATTATTTTTGAAGTTATTATTTGTTATATACACCGAAGAGCCATTACATTATGACCACCCTGCTAATAACATATAGGACCCACTTTAGCCCTCAAAACTGCTGGCCCCCGCCGTGGCATTGATTCCACAAGGTGCTGATAGGTAGTCTGAGGTATCTGGTACCAAGCGCACACCAACTGGTCCTGCAATTCCCTCATATTGCGAGGGGGTAGCTTGGCAGCACGAATTTGGTTTTCCAAGTAGGAGCACAAATTCTCTATTGGATTAATGTCAGGTGAGTTTGGGCGCCAAGACATGACTTGAAAGTCACTGGAATGTTCCTCGAACCAATCCGTGACGATTCCACCCTTATGACATGGTGCATTATCCTGTTGGTACACGCCATCCCCCGCAGGATACACTGTTGCCATGAATGGGTGAACCTGGTCTGCAACCATGTTCACGTAACTTCCAGATGTCAAGAATTGTTCTATGGGGATTATGGGTCCTATTGTGCTCCATGAAAACATTGCCCACACCATAATACCCCCACACCGGCTTGTCTCCGTCCAACTGCGCATTCGGGAGCAAGGGTTTCATTTGGAAATCGGCGTATTCTCACACGCCCGTCGAAGTGATGGACCAGAAAACGTGATTCGTCGGACCATGCAACCTTCTTCCATTCCTCTGGTGTCCAATTCCGATGTTTCTTGGCCCATAGCAGACGCATCTGGCGATTACGTTCCGTTAGTGCAGGAGCATGCTTCGGCCTCAAGCAGCGTAGGCCCATACGCAACAATGTACTCTGCACAGTGTGTTGAGAAACATTGCCTGGGTCACCACTGTTGTAGCTGGTGGGGATTTCGGCTGTTGTAGCCCTTCGGTCACGGCGAACAATGCGTAGCAATCTCTGCTCTCCTCTGGAATCAATACGCCGTGGACGACACACTTTTGGCCGGCGACTTGCCATTTCACCATCCCTGCACCACCTTTGATATGTGCTCACAACAACTGCACGTGAACAGCCCACTAAACGCGCCGTTTCTGATATTGATGTTCCAAGTCACCGAGCCATAACGATTTGACTTTTATCAAAGTCTGATAAATCCGCTGCTTTTCCCATTATGTCGCTCATCGCACTATGTTTAGAAAGACACTGCATACCCGTTTTATATACTCCAATATCAACCACGCACGCGCAGTGGTTCTGCTACTGGGCAAGCCCATTCTCATAGATGGAGGGTGGTCATAATGTAATGGCTCTTCGGTGTATATATGTGTGTGTGTGTGTGTTTATGTGTCATTGTAACAAATTTGTTTAAACTGGTTAATGACTTTAATTAATTAATTCAAATTCGTAAGAATTCAGAGAATGAATAATTTCGAAGTAAAGTTGTAAGATTTGTTTGTGGGAAATCGCCAAAGGGCACCATCTTCTGCATTTTTTTTCTTAAAACCTTAAAAGTGAAAAATGTATCCCCGAAAAGGATAAATCGCCAATTTATTTCATGCATATTTTGAGGCTTCAAAACTTCAAATTCAAAGCAACATCATGTTATTGTATAGTTAAAAAAAAAATTGATGCCTCAAAAAAATAAATTATCAGTTTATTTATGCAATTTGGAGCTTTATTTTCAATTTCCTGACTACGCATATGGAGGCTTCTAAAACCCAAAACCAGAAGAACATCATGTTATCATACGATAAAATATTTTTAAATTTAAACGTGGACACAATGAGGGCTTTACAGTTTGAAAGATTTCAAAGTTTTCGTTTTGCCTCAGTGAAGAAAATCCGACTCAGGGAGTTAATCTGCTTAAAAAGATATAAATAGGACTCCGTAAATAATCTAATACTATAATACGAGGAATGGTTGCCAAGTCGAAAATCGCCCCAGAATAATAAACTCCGGTAAACTTGGGGGTCTGGGGTTTTTTGCCACGAGGAGTCGATTGACGCCAGTTTTGAAGCGCTACGGTCGAGCAGTTCGGAGTTACAGATAGGATATTTTCGAACTTTCTTAGTTCGACATAATGGCTACTTAAATTTTCAAGCGGTAACCTGTTGCCATCTATAGCCAATACGGCGAACTAATAAAGTTTTATGTTTATGCTGTTATAGGTTTATAATATGTTTCTTATGTATGTATATATGTTTGGTTTTTCTAAATAAATTTGTCAAAAATATTGAACTTCAACACACTTCAATCTTTACCTTTACTTTACCTTTGTATAGAATAGTTCCCTTTCCAAACTCTAACTTTGTTTAGAATAGTTTACAATGGTTCACTTTAACCGGTTATCTTTTCACCAATGGTTTCACAAATTTTCTTATGGCATGTATTGTTTTGATAAATTACAATTGAAAATTTAAATCTTCGAGTTAGCTTCGATACCTGTTTTCTCCGAGCGGAGCTTGGTCACCTGCTGGTAAAAATAAACAAACAAATGAAATTTTATATATGCACTTTATATAAAACAATGTATATTTTTAAAGATAAATTAATTGTAATTAAATTAATTTTGTTTGAAATATCTCAAAAGATTACATCGACATTTTTTCAATTAAACTGTTTTATCGACTATCATGCTATTTGCAGCTACCATTCAAATCTCAGCGGCAATTCTTGATTGATGACAGAATTGCATTGAAACTGGAGTTTTTGCAGTGATTTAAAGTTTACTCGAACGTCATACAGGAACAACATGACTCGGTTTTCTGCAGAAAGCAAAGCCATGAATTCAACTGACGCGTTGAAACGAAAACTGATACATCCAAAGGAATGCAAAGCTGAAATATTACATTTTATTCACTTCAATGGCATGCCAAATGTTGGACAGTTCTTAACATTCCATTTTTTTGCGTGTAAACTACAGTGATAATGTAAGATGCATAATTGTCAAAGCCTTGGAAGAATTCATAGATTAGCTTGGAACAATTATATGAGAAGGCTCAAAATGTTCAATAATAATTTATGGTGAAGTATTTAGAAGTATAATTATTTTTATTACAACAACTTTATAATTAATTTAGGAATTAATTATCCCTTCATTTATTGCATCAGACTATAGATTTTTATGTGAAAAGATTTGTTAAATAAAAATAGGTGTAGGCACTCTAACAAAAACAAACAAAAAAAATACAATTTATATTTAGCTCTTTGAAGTTATAACAATATCTTAGGGTACAGGATGCTTACTACAGTTGAAATGAAGGCCGGGATATCCTGGTTGGTAGGGAGTTGGATTTGCATACTTTCTTTGTGAGCTCAAACAACACCAGCCGAAGATTATCTGTGTATATGATGGCTATCACACGCATAAATCTGCCTTAACCACTAAATCCTACAAGTCGAGACAATATCACCTGTGTTACTGAATCAGAAGATATCGTTCTCTGATTCAGGAATAAATTATTATCTTTGGATTGTGACTGAAATGTATGAATGAAGTCATTTCGGTAAAACCGGCAGTAACGAATGAGTAACTAAGACGAACTCTTTACACTTGATGAGTCTACTGAAGCTAATTTGTCTTTAATCCTGTATTTAATTTTGATACATTTTTTTTAAATTTTGGAAGATGAGGAAATATACTAATTTATTGCTCTTATAAGGTTCACTTAAAATGCTTTTTAAAATGCTGATCCTTCATATGCAGTTCTAGTTAGACAACTAGAGATTATTACAAATTGCTTATCGGGAGATACTCTCTGTCAAGAATTGATATAAAATAAAAATAGAATTGGCTGAATTTAGAACAATTTTTGGGTATTTTTCCTATTTCAATCAGACAGAATCTATAAACCCACAGTAAGATTCAAACTTAGATAAAAATTCTTTGAATCACGTCTAATGCCACAGGGTGACAATTAAATGAAACTTGATTTTCTACTTCCACAATTAACAATCGCTTAAGCCGGTTAATTACATTAAACTAACTTTCGCATATTCAGCGTCCATGCTTCTTAAGTATTCTATTGTGAATAAACCTGATTTAGACTGACGCTTAGAGAACTAATGCCTTCAACAAATGAACATGTTCAGTTATAAATTTAATGCGATAGATAGGAAAATTTATTGTTTCGATAATATAACGGGATCTTTATTACATTTAGAAAAAAAAAAGATTATTCAAATTTGAATCGTTTACTTACAAATTTCATTATTTTCATACATATAGAAACTTATTTTATGGCTGGTACTTCCAACTATAAAACCACCACTTTTTTTTTCAAAACCACCATTTTTAACACCACTTTTTTTTCTTGATATTAACACCTTGAAATCTATTAAATAGAGTTATTATTAAAAGAACTCACCTATGTAAATCATTCTATTCACTTACGTAAGTTAATCATATTGGGATAGCCAGTATTTTCTTAAGTATTATACACGTTTCTGAACACAGGATTAGAAAAAGATTCTTCTTAATCAGTACATTTCTAGACATGTTATGCATACTCATGGTGAAAACAGAGACATGATGATAAAATTTTACCATTGTCAGTAAACTCAATTTTAGACGATTTATTAATAAACAGAACATACGCTTTCTTTCTTTGAAAGTCTTTATTGATATCATGTGCAATAATGAATTTTTATTATTTTTTGCTGGAATAAAAAATCATGCTTTTAGTAACAACTCATCTTTTTTTTTTATCTAGGCTTTGTGGTTTTAAATGCACTCTTTCCCTTTTTTGTATTTCTTTTTTGTTGTTGCGTATGACACTTTAAAGTCCATTGATGAATTGTCAATGATTAAGTCGAGCGTGCAATAGCTACTGAGGGCAAAGTTCCTTCATCACCTAATAGCAGCAGTTTGAGTTCCATATGATATGAAGATGATTTACGCATTGTCTTGAATAACCTCGTTTTACTGTTGGGGCGGTTTCATACATTTTACAAATAGAACATAGGGTAAATAGCAACCATGCCTGTACCAAGATTGGAACACATGACGCTCAGACCATCAGAAAGACGCTCTACATCTAAGCTAAGTCGCCGGCAGATTGCTTTTATCTTAACATCCAAAAATGACAATGTTAAAGTATTTTTTTGGAGTTTAATGACTTACCGTATGTTAAGAAATAATTAAGTCTAGGTATTGAAACTCATAAAAAATAAGCAAAAAAAGCACACAATAACCAAATAGAAACAGTAAAAGGCATTTGGACTAAATAAGGTTGTCGACTTGTTCAGGTCACTTTGCTTTGATTGGTGAGAGTAAAAGCCTTTTGATTTTCCTGATGCGATTATAAAAAAAAGAAAAGATTTAACCAAACAGAAATTGTAAAAAGTGTATTATTTATGATAGACATGTGTAACAAAGAAAGAACAAATATTTCCTTTAAAGTCATCGAAATTTCTCTTAGAATATTTTGAAAATTATAAATGCCAGGACGAATAACAGTGTGGAATTCTAAACGCCTGATGAAATATACGTCTATAATTTAACATATCAAGACTTGGCAACAGAGGAACTGTGTGGAATTTTTTTTCGCATAGAGGCCTTCAGAAGGTAATATGATAAATTAAATCCCTCTTTATCTTCTTTCTGCTCGTCAAATTGAAGTGGTCACAAATTTTACAACTGTACTTTCATTTTGCAATTCAGATTCCGTATTTTTAATTTTACCCATTCATACCATAGGTAAGAATTTATGAAGGTGGAACCTTTAATTTTAAAAGATCTTATGCAAGCAAATATTACAAGGTTTCTGTTAATTTTTAGACGCATCTTTCATACTTTATTGTGAACTACAATTTTATGTATTGATCTCAATACAATCACTTTTATCATGGAAATCAAAGTTTCATTGAAGGAATCCTATTTCATCCGATCATTGTTTCTTCTCAGTATGAATGCATTTTATTTTGGTTTAAATTGAAACTAACTAGTTGACATCAAAATAACGAAAATTCCTCTGAATAGAAGTGGCATTTAAAAATACACTTAAGAATAAAGATTAAAATACAATTTTAGGAACTAGATTTTCCATTATATAAAAAAGTAATATCATGGTAGTATGAGGTGCTACAGTAAGATGCAATAGACTCGGATATATTTTCAAAAACATGAAATGTAACATTTCACATATTTTCAATCAGGTGAAATTGTAAAACAAATACCAACTTAGGTAACTATAATTAAAAAGTTTCAACTTTTAGTTATTTCTAGAGGTACAGAGTCTGAAGCAGAAAACATATAATGTGAAAAGACAAATTCAGCAAAGAAAATTAGTGGACTGAAGAAAAACTATAAGAAGATAAAATAAAGATAAAAAGATGATAAGTTATTAATGCGAATTGAAACATCCAAGAAGACACAACTGGAGCTAAAGTGATCTGATAATATCTATCTGAATTTTTCAATGTCAATAATTTCAGTTAGAAGGCACTTTCAAAATTAGGACATTTAAGCCAAAACAATAGTTTTTAAGACAGAGGTCACAGATTTTAATGGTAAATATCGTATGCAGTGGTGTCTATATACAAAACCTAGTCGACTAATAAATGGAAGGAAATTATATGGTCAGATGAAAAATTTTTTACACTTTTCCCCATAAAAGAATGGGTACACGTTTGGAGGATACATGTATAAGCGTCCGATCATGATTGTCTCCTTTAAGTTCTCAGGCATGGAAGTAGATCTGCCAGGACATGCACAATAATGTTGAAATGTTTTGCTTTTCCAATTGTATTATTGAAAAGAAGAATCAATGTAAAAATGTTAAAGTTTTAATTTACTACATCTATGGTCTCATACAATGCTTGCTTCTTGCAGGAGAGGAACTATTCCGGATGATAGGGATTCTTTTTATTTTGGGGAATATAACCAATTCCAGTTTGACGAACACGAAGAGGGCGAGAAACATTTGCCTTAGCCTGCACAATCCCAATATCAATATAATCGAATCTTTGGATCTATTAATTTATGCACAATCGATATATTCTAGGTTGTGTTGTTTATTATCCCACTTTTCGAACAAACCTACAGCTACGGAGATATCAATTTAAGCTGATAGGGTGAGTCTCTTGTTTTAGTAGTGCCAACTAGCCTCAAATGTATGACTTTGCAACTCGACGCTTCCACAATCCTTTTTTACAGGATGGCACATTCACACATCTGAGGAGCTTTAGTACATGCCAGGGCCCAAGGAAATCTTATTAATGAAAGATTTTGTAGTCGTTGTGTTTCCTTTTTTATAACCATCCGTATATTACCTTGTTATTTCCCATTCTAAAAATGCATTCTCAATATTAACGTTTCTTGTTGTAAAGTGAGGTCTCTTGACTTCCAAATCTTCCCTACGAAGACCCACTACAAATAGTAATGAATAAAAGTTTTGGGTTTGTATGAATTATGAACAGATGGGAAAGTGAAGGTGTAAGAAACTGCTAAGTATACATTGTAATTGAAATGTTTTGAAATAATATATGAGAAAAACTTGGTTGAAATTGCAATTTCTTGATCTTCTAATTGCAGATGGATTATGCTTTCTGTTGTAGAATTTTCTGTTTCATTTCAAAATCCAGCCTCAACAAAACTCAAACTTTGTATTTTTTTCGCTCATAAAAAACTATCTTTGCAGCATTGTATTACTTGTCTATATATAAAAATGCATAGAATCACATTGATTTCTGATTATCTTTATTGAAAATTGTAATCATGCATTCATGGTGCTATAGGAGAAAAATTTCCACTAAATACCTGATCTCACATACCTTATACTCTATATTTGTAGAGTCTTTGTATTAAATATGTGTATTAAGTACATTTTACTTATAAGTTATACGCATTTTAAAATACGCTGATACATGATTTAATTAAAAGTATTTTATCTTTTCAGATTTTGGCCTATCAGTTGTTTAATAAGGATTAAATAAAATGCTTGATAAATCAAACTGTACAATAAAAAAACTTGACACCGTTGTGAGCACAAATTCTTTCTCTGATATTTGTGTCGGAGTAACCTCCATCATAACCAGAATCAAAAGTTGGAAATCTGACAATATAGGATTCAAGGTAACAAATTTGTTTCAATAACTAGTACATTAAATTGGCTGATTTACAGGTTTTCGCTATTTTTATATTACTTTGAAATTTAATATTTTTGCAGTTATATATATCTTTTACACAAACCAAAATCCGTCTTTATTATTTCTAAATGCATATTTTAAATAAAGTAAAAATGTGCACAGATTTAATCAATCAGGATTGAAACTGGCTCTAAAATTTATCTATAAGATCATTTGAAACGTTTTGATTTTCAAGTACTTAAATGCAACTAATATGCTGGATGATCAATATATTGTTAAAACGTTCATCTAATTTTCGATTTATTATCAAACAGTGCGCTAAAAGTGTTTTCATACAATTTTCATTTTTTCTGTTTATATTTATAAAAACTTGAGATTTGATCATTTTGAAAGAAGTAGAATGGTGGACTCCAGGAAAGTCGATACCAATTATCTACGAGTGCATGAATTGATTTAGATGTTTCTTGTTATTATCCACATTATTTTGTAGTCCGTATACAGGTGCTTATCAGATTTATGGAAAAGCAGATTTATAAAGAATCTTTTATTAGTATGGTGTAGAGCCACCTTTAGCATGTAATACAGATTTTATTCGTCTAGGAACTGAGTTATATAAATGTTGAACAGCTTTTAGAGGAAGAGGAAGATGGAGACATGAAAGTTGTGGG
Organism: Argiope trifasciata; assembly: GCA_026543055.1. NCBI lineage: Eukaryota > Metazoa > Arthropoda > Arachnida > Araneae > Araneidae > Argiope > Argiope trifasciata. The sequence continues at coordinate 33,444 of JAPMOQ010056821.1, read as the reverse complement.
AGAGATGCTGTTGAAGTATATGGATTCCGTATTGAAGGCTCTAAAAAGGTATCATAATGGTTCAATTATATTGAGATCAAGAGACTGGGTGGACCAAGGTTGATGTTCATTTTTTTACCTATATGTCCCTCAAACCATGATTATACAAGTCCCGTTGTCTAAATAAGTATAATATCTTTCTTGGAAATTCCAACTCTTAAAGGAAACAATTGAATACAGGATAAACCTGTAATTCAATTTTCAGCTGAAATTTCTCTATACTTTTCCCCAGTGATCCTTCATTTCAGTGTTTCGATTGGTCGCACAAAAAACCACGACATTGCCGCACATGTCATAACAGACCCATTTCCATGCTTGACAATTGGAAGGAGACAATCACGATCATATGCTTGTGCTGTTGTCCTCCAAACGTGCCCCTGTTCTGCTATAGGGAAAAGTGTGAAACACGATACGTCAGACCATATTACCTTCTTCCCCTTATTAATCACCAATATTTTGTGAATGTGACACATCTATAGACATTTACTATTAACATCCTTCCCAAGGGATTTGGGAATTGCTTTTCTGTCATAAATAATCTATTTATGAAGATGCCTTCTGATTGCAATCACTGACATAAGAGAATCCAGAGATGGGTATTGAGCTCTGCGATCATTTCGCTGCGATATTTGGGTCACAATTACTTCAAATAGAGAAGTTCTTAAAATTTTAACTTTTTGGAAGTCTTGGATTCGACGCTTTTTTTTAAAATAGAAGAATTACAAAACATCAATAAAGCTGACACATACTAACAGAATATATACATTGCTATTTATAAAAAAAATGGTGCCTATTATTATATTTTAACGTATTCAAAACTGTCGCTTTTATTCATAGGTGTTTTTCATTATTTTGATAAACTCCTGTTAATTATAAATTCCGCGTGACAGATTTTGCTATAATTAATAGAATAGGATATCTTCTAATTTTTGTGGCTAAATCTAAAAAGAAACTAACATAAAAGTACAATGTACCACTTTTTCTTTTGATGATTTCGATGAAACATTATGATAACACCGCTTTTACTTTTATGAGGAAAATTATTGTTAAAAAGCCAAAATTGAATATAGAATCTATCATTTTTATTATTATTATACGTATTCAATTGAGAAAAATATGGAAAAATTTAAAATTTTCTTATAATTTATAATTATATAAATTTTCATGTTACAATATGTATATTAAATATAGTAGATTAAGTATAGAATTCATTTATATTTCAATGTTATTACACTGGTTTGATACTAGCAAATCAGAAATTTGTGACCTAACAGTATGGGTTTCATTCATTTATGGATTGGAAAATTTGTTTAATCGAACTGTCTGAATTTCATCCCAATCATTCAGTCTGTTAGAAGCATTTAAAAGATGAAGCGAAAATGTCTGCTGATAACTCTAAACGATCACAAACGACTTCATAGAAATTAAATGTTGGTATTCCATTTGAATTAGTGAATATACATTCTCAAAGTCTTCAAGTATCTCTAAAGCCTCTATTTGGATGATTATGGGCTATTATCTACTATCATATCCAGACGTGATTCAATAAGGTAAGTTCTTAGGAAAAGGTATATAATATTATGGTCACTCAGTATAATTTAATTTCAAAGGCAGAATTGTATATGCTTTAGAGGGTATTTATAACAATGTCCTTTAACCGTATTGAATCCCTTCTACAACCATTAAATGTGTAGAAGAAATTAACGCCTCATCAATTCATGATGAAGTAGCATTTAAAGTTTTTCTTTGTTAGATTAATTTTAATGTAAAATTATAATTGTTCATAATCTGTGTTACTAATACTTATTTAAACCTGATTTTTAAAGTGCACCTAGTATTTTTTAGACATAATATTTATATTTTTGCTTTCATATTTCATTTATTTCATCGTAGAAATAAATTTTGTTATATTAATACACAAAAAGTTTTGAATCTATCCAGATATCGATAGCAATTTTTTTGTCAAGAAACCTCCCATTTTTTCTCATTTAACATACATAAAATCTTCATACCGATACAGTAACAATGCAAGAATCATGTTATAGGAATTAAAGTGAGAATTAGAGGTAACAAATAAGTTGAATATTATATTTATTCCTCTCAGATTCCTCACTTCATCTACACAATCATGCATTTCTGCTTTCATATTCTGCAATTTATTAGATTTGATAATGTTTCGAATTTATTAAAGAAAAAGTTCAATCAACTCTGCTTCAAAAAATGATCTAAAAATTGATTTTAACCTTATCAAGAGGAGCTGGACGATAGTAACATTTAGGGAGTAACATTTTTATAGAGTTTCATTGAGAAGGAAGTTTATATTGTGGATCATTGTGCCAAAAAAATAAAGTATCCACTTCTTCTATACTAAGCAAATGATAACATTTTTATTTGTGTATGACTACATATGTTATATTTTAACTGGCGATATTCCTTCAGAAGTAATGAAGTAACAGAAAAAGGGCATTTCGCTTCAAAATGAAGTGTGTCTTCAAGAATAATAATTTGATTAAGTAGGAACATTGGTCAACGTTTCATACACTCTGTGAAATCGTATAACCAAATTCAAACTAAAAATAAAATTTGTCGATTTGCAATGGACGTTAAGTAAGTTGGTTTAATAATAAGCTACATTCCTTTATGAAATTCTTTGGTACAAAGATATTTTATTTAAACTTTATGAAAAATATGTAAACAAAAAGAATATGTGCTACTCTGGACATAACGGGTGGAATCTAGTAGTTTTGGGTTATTTTTCAAACAGACACAAAATTTTTTATCAGCTGCTGGTAGTCATCAAAACCGGCAGTGAAAACTGGTTGGAAGGGAAACTAGAAAATTTTCCTGACAAAATGGTGTGAGTTAATCCTAATCCAAGATAAATTTGCTTTTAAAAAAGTTTTGCTTGCATTGAATTCTTCCCCATAGATGCAATGATTTTTACATAATTTAGTGTTACACTAAATAAGTAATTCTCTGTATATAAAATTTTAGTTTAAATCATGCTGATATCTTCGTAATAATTTTTTCTATCCGCATTCGAAAGAATAATACAATTAGCCCAATTCCTAAAGCAAGCAACATACATAGACAGAATTTAAAAATTTAGCTATATTTAATACTAAAATTTATGAATTGATTTTAAAATAAAATTGAAAATGATTGGAAAAGGAAATATCAAAGTTTGAAGATAAGTCTAATTTTTTAAATGAATTATATCTCTTGAGATAATACGAATCTTTATGTGACTAAACTAGCGATGAATCTGTTAAGAATATTTAAGCGGTAGAAGAATATAAAAGCAATATTTCCTTTCATTATAGTCCAAATACTGCACATCATAGTTTACATTGGTCAGTCACTTGAAACTAGGACTTTCAAAGTGAGGGACTTAACAATGCAAAAGGATTCTTGAATGTTTAAGAGAGAATCTTGGTCAACGACATTTAAAAAATGTGACATGCTTTTACAAATGCTTAATTAGAAGAAGTGATAAATCAAAAAATATTTTTTTTTTATTAAAGTTTATTATATTATTATTGTTACTGCTAAATTTCAATTCATTTGCTTACTGAAGCGTTGTGAATAATCTTTAATTCTTTTGTATATATCTAAATTTTTATCATAAATAATTGAGTGTTAAATCTCTTTAAGAGTATAAACAATTATAAATGAGGTAAAAATCTTGGAATGTAAGAAATAGAGAAATACATTAAAATTTGTATGTTTATAATTTTGTTTTTCAATCTTAATTTAAAAAAATACTTTTTAATTCTTTTTCATCTTAAAGTTAAAACTACATCACTATAGTGTTAAATCTTCATAAATACTGTTTATGAGACTCATTTTTTAAAATCATTTTCAGCTAATTTGGACATTTGATTTTTATCAAATGAACAAGAATGCAAGTATTTTACCCTAATAATTAAACACATATTTACTTTGTTTATTCTAAAAAATTTCCCTAGTTGCCTCCAAGCGAGTTTAAACAGATATAAACTGAATCAAACGTTATGAAGCTGCTGAAGTTTGTTCCTAGATTCCAGACCTTTGATATTGCGGGATAAGATTTTGAGTAACGTCTGTCGCGAATTTTCAATTGTTTGTTCTAGATTTTTGGGTAAATATTCATTTCGATCTTGACATTATTTGCAATCATGTTAACTTCAAAAACACAATATGTATTCGTAAGAAAATTTGCAAACAAAATCAAACATAGAATATTTCCTGAATATGTTTTTCGAATTAGAATTCTATTACAGAATAGAATATCGAAATAGAATTTCTATTACATTTCATTTACTTTATGGAGATAAAAAAATTAACTAGTTTAATGATAACAAAATAATCACCCGGAGTTATTGTAATGGATCAGAATGATGAAAATAAACTATATGTAAGAAAAATAATATATTTAATATTATTTTCTTTTTATATTAACTCATAGCAACGTTTTAGAGCCATTGAAAGAGGGAAACATAGAATCAAATTCTTCATATATATAAACAAATTAATATAGATAATAAGCAATAACTTACATTTTTAAGAATAATATTTTAACTTCTTGTTGCAATCATGCTCTTATGCACAAATTCTCGAAGACAGGTATATTATATAATATTGAATATTTTTGATAACAGTCAAGAATGTAATAAAAATTATCTTTAAAAAAACAAATTCAACCATATGTTGTAGTTATGTACTTATCTATTTTCTTCGATTTATAACCAAAGATTCTATGAAGGAAATGCAGAATTATTTTGTAGGAGTTTTGAAGTACAGTAATATAACAATTAATAAACAGTATAATATTGCGATTCTTCTATTTAGATTTCAGCTGTCTTCGAAAATGTTTATATTTCATAATACTCAGTATTATTCATTTATTTTATTGTTTTTTTTTGTTTGTTTTCTTAAGGGTTTTTTTTTATGTTATGTCTTTTTTTCATTACAGCTCACTATTTTTTTTCTTTAGCTTTTTACAGGTGGTTTTACTAATAGTTTAGTTAAATGCTATTTAAAAAGTGATCCAGATGAAGCAGTATTGATCAGAATTTATGGAGAAAAAACTGAGCTTTTTATAGACAGAGATTTGGAACTTCGTAACTTGCAAGCATTGTGTGAAGCTGGGTTGTGTGCACCAATATATTGTGCCTTTACTAATGGACTTTGCTATGGTTATACTCCAGGCGAAGTGTTAGATATCAAAATGGTCCGAGATCCAGATATTTCAAAGTAATACATAATTATCTTTATTTTGATAAGAATTTTCCTTTCTGTGAACAAATAACGTGTGTTTGTGCGTGTGCGTGTGTGAAAGCTGAGTAAAAATGAATACAAAATATTCCAAATTCTAACAAATATAAAAAGAATTCGGTTTCAAGACTTCATTAAAGGATTCAAAATAAAGGACTTTTTTTTTGTGAGGAATCAGTCAATGTTCAATAGTATTGACCCCTTGACCAGAAATTAAGGCAAAAGAGATATACCGATTTAATAGCAAAAACGCAAAACAAAGCAACATAAAAAACACCACTATATAATGGAAAGATATATACAAAAATGTATAAAATAAAGCTACATAAGAATATTCCACCAATAATTAAAATATTCTACTCAATAATTAAGAAAATAAAAAGGAATGGACGTAGAGAAATAGACGAAGAAATCTCAAACATTCCATGCCATCCGCTATTCGATTTGAATATGTGGCAAGCAGAGAGAAAAAGATAAATGGAGGCTCTGAACGCCTATTCAGTTAATAACCGAAAATCTATTTTATTTTTAAGTAAAAAATTAATATTTTTATATAAACCATTTCTTTTTTTATTAAAATAGCAATATTGCAGCAATTTTTGAGAAAATCATTATTGTTTAAATTTTTAATAAAATTATGCGTTGCTTTTCTAAATGAAATTTTCTTATAACAAATTGCTTTAATTGCGAGTAAACTAATTAATTAAAAAAAACTTTAAAAAATTTTAGAGTTAAGATTAGAGTGATAATTACAGAGTTTATTTATTTAAAAGCTAAATTCTTCTCTTTTATCATAAATACCAACTATTGTTTTATCATTAGCAATTTCAACTCTTAAATCCAGATAAGTAACTTCAAGATGATTTTCATTTGTTTATATTAAAATTAATTCTTTAGGTTAGCACCTTTCTTTTGGAGGCACCTTTTAGCAATTCCAAAACATTTTTGTAATTAATAATTACAAGGTTATAATCATCATTAATTTTATTAAGTTAATTTTAAGGTATTCAAAGAAATGGTTCCCCTTGTAGTAATTCTAACTGACTGTGCTACAAGTTAAAAATCTGAATTTGGTGGTTTATTATGAAATTTAATTGTTGGGAACAAGTAGGAACAATTTAAAAAGCGTTTTAATTTTAATTGTTTCAACGAAAGATAACATCTTTTTATCCAGTTTTATTTCCCGGTATTAACTAAGTTGCAATTCAAATTAGAGTTATATTCTCTAACTAACAATTTTTATAATAATATTTACAAATTATTTGTTGATTTATTTATTACTGTAATAATAAACCTCTTTTTTCAAATTTTTATTTTGTTTTTTTCAATGATTTGTCAGAATAAATTCCTTGTTCTTTAGTTCTGACATTCTCTGAAACACTCTCAAAGCCAATGCCATTTCCTAGATAGTTTAGAAATAAAAATATGCAAATCTTCTCTGATAGAAATTAAAACTTTTGTAATGTTAAATTTTTCTCTCAGTCTAAATTTAGTTCCCCTTTCCATTAGATATCTTAAGGATCTGGAATGTATCCTTTTTACATCAACTGTTATCATATGCCCTTTGCCAGCATCGGCATAATCTCTATAAATTTCAATCTGTTTTGCTTATTTTATTGAAATTTATATTATAGTAATTATAGTTAAGAATTCTTCTCTTTAAAATTGATGAATAACTAAATGCTATTGAAACAATTGTATTATCCTTTAAAGGAAAGAAAACCTTATAATTTTGCATAATTTTAAGTAACTTTATTTTTCGTAGTTAATGTTCAAAATTTTATCAAACAGAATTCATTGTTTTAATTATTTTCATTATTAATTAATGAATCATTTTTTTCAAATATTAAGCTTAAATTTGATAAGATCAGTAATTACATATTTAGTGTAATTTTTTTAACTTAAATCCTCGAATTAATTATTTATTAACCATTTAATTTAATTTTTTCTGACCAAAAATATATTTCCTACTTTTGTGAATATATCCACTATTATGATCTAGATTACAATAATTCAGCATTTCCTCGAATATAATTTGAAAATTACCCCCTTTACCCCTTTTAAATCTTGTATTCAAGTTTTTTTTAGAAAATCTTTAAAAATATTAAATTTGTTATAAATAGGGGCTGTTTATATCCCCATAACCCTTACCATTTAATTTACTATTCAGTACATACGGAAAAGTTTTTTTAAAGTTACAATGATAAATTTTTTCGAGGTGTATTGTTCTGTTTAAGTCTTGAACAAATTTTATATTATATATATATATATATATATAATTGTCTTGTTTTAAAAAAGGTGTAAAAAACATAGTTTTTAAACATAATCTGATAATCAATGGATTGCGTAAATCTATTTAAATTGGCTATTCACGAAAAAAAAATCTGATCTCCAGGAAAAAACTTTTAGAACTCAATTGATTTTGAGATAGTCTAACACCATCGTTTTTCTAAATGTTGGTTTTTTGGTAATTAAGAGTCATATGAAACCATGAAGTTTTTTAACCTGTTGAATCGCAACCTAAAAATAATGTTTTCACTTGATAACTGAAAATTTATTGTAGCAGATTTCAAATTTTTTATTTATTTTTTTTCAGATTAATTGCTACGAATCTTGCGAGAATGCACAGAATTCAACGAAACGTAGATGGGACTGATTCGCAAGCTAGTCTTTTTCCTACTCTTTATAAACATCTTCATCTAATTCCAGAATCTTTTTCTGATCCCGTGAAAGACTTGAGGTAATTATTAACACTTATGGTTAAAAATAATATATAATTTAATTTTTTTTGATTATTCAATTTTGAAATTTTGAAAATATTTTCAGGTTTAAAAGTTTGATAGCTTCTAAAGATAAACTTAAGGAAGAAATTGATTGCCTGAAGGAGCACTTACTTAAGACAGAATCCCCTGTAGTTTTATGTCACAATGATCTATTAATAAGCAATATTATTTACAATAAAGAAAAGAGTAAGTAATGTCAAAGTAATTCCATAAAAATATCATTTATTTATACATTTTTGAACAAATTTTCAATAAAAATTGTGATATTTTTGAGTGAGAGGAGTTATGGGTTATGGGTAAACATTATATTGGTTATGGGTTTAAACTCATGAATTACTGGGTGGGAGAGGGTTTATAAATTCATAATGACAGATTTTAAATCGAAAATATTCTTTTTTAGTGTCCAGAAATATTGTTTTATTAATCAATTTACCTTGACTAATTTTTGAGATATTTTCCATCACTTAAAGAGAGGTACTTGAAAATTTTGATTATATGCAAACATTACTTCATCTGGTGGTTTTGTAATTGTTTAGCATGTCTAAAATAAATTAATGCTTCCATAAACAAAATTCATCAAAAATCAGTAATTTTATTTATTCAAAATTGATGGAATTAAATAATCAATACTATGTAATTCATAAAAGGATTTAC